>VZTL01035264.1:18243-40742 GCA_013400535.1 Scopus umbretta | reverse complement strand
AAGAACCTTCTGGAACATCTTCCTCACTTTTAATGTCACCAAGGAGTTCTAGAGCAGGATCTGGTGATTCCTTAGATAATGTACCCTTATCATCTCTTCTCAAAGACGTGAAAGATATTAGTGGGATATCCCATGGGTCAATAAACAATGTGGTAAATGTGTCCAGTGATGAGGCTGCCTTCAGTCATAAATCTGAGATACAGGAAGACTTGGAATACATAAAGTCCGAGGAATATGAGATTGAAGGTGCTCATGTTAAGCCTTTGGAGAGTTCTGATGTCTTGTTGACATTAGATAGAGAACAGGAGAGCTCACTGGACATCCTTCCAAAGAAAGTCCTCTGTTCTGAAAATGAACACTCTCAGAAGGAACTCCTTGGTTTAGCTATGGAAAGTCTTCATGGTACAGAAGAAATCTTAGAACAGGGACTAGCAGATAAAGATGCTGTAACTGGCCCAAGTGTAGAAGAGTCATCTTGCAAACTGAGCAAATCAGCAGAGGAAAAAGGTTATCTGCTTTCAGAACAACTCTTTAGTCAAAAGGAGCCATCATACCTTGAAGACTTTGAAGGATCCTCTTTCAGAAAACAAACATCAGTTGAAGAAACACTTCCTGGGGAAAGTTACAAAGACGACTTTGAAGCATCTCTTCTCTCTCCTAACGGGGATGCTCAGTCACTGACAGAGCAGTCACAGCACACACAAACCAGCAGAAGTAGATCCACTAGCCTTGGCAGTGATGGTGAAATCAGTGAATACCTCAGTGATAGGTCTCTCTCTCTCTCTGGCAGCATGCATTCAGAGAGGTTATTAGAACTTAAGTCCCCAACAGAACTTATAAAAAATACTGAACGCAGAGATGTGGAACAAGAACAGGCCCCTACCGAATCACCACTGTGGGCCTCTGTTTTGATCACAGAAGAAACAGATAGTTTGCCAAACTTTAACATTGGTGATAGAGTACTTGTGAGTAAAGTCCAACCTGGAACATTGCGATTCAAAGGTCTGACTAAGTTTGCCAAAGGGTTTTGGGCTGGCGTGGAGTTGGATAAACCTGAAGGGAACAATAATGGAACTTATGATGGTGTTAAATATTTTGATTGCAAAGAAAAGCATGGTATTTTTGCTCCTCCTCAAAAAATCTCTCACATTACAGAAAGTATTGATAGCCATTTAGACACAAATAAGGATGAAGACTCATTCTTCAATGGTAGACTGGAGAAGCAACACAAAGCAGAGCAGAAAGACAAAGGAAGTTCCAAACCTAGCAAGGAGGATGAACCCCAGAACAGAGATGCAACAGAGAACTATTCTCAGGGTAAAGCTCCTGCAGACAAAGCTGTTTCAGAAGCCTCAGCTGGGGAAAAGGTTGATGAAGAGTCATCTTCTAAAGCGAACAGCATAAAGGAGACTTCTGTAGCTACTGAATCAATTGCCCAAGAACAGTCAGTGGTGGATTATCTGAAGCATGCTGTAAAAGAGGAGGCCAGCCTTACTCCTCTCATTTCTGGTGTTGTGGATGTGATTTCCACTGTTCAGTTGGATGACATCTCGGATTTCCTTTCTGAAAAACTGGAGAGGCAGAAGACACTGGGGGAAGAATGTGCTGAAAAGTTAGATGATCTCTCTCCTGGAGTTGTGGAGAAGCCTGCAACTCCACTTCTGGATTTGCTAACAAAAGAAAAGAACCAATTAGAAGCCCAGCTTAGAATACCACTTAGAGAAGAAGAAAAGTCAAAAGACCAGCTGGAAAAGGTCAGTTTGCTGACAGACAGTCTACTTAAAGATTTTGTGAAAGACACGGTCAATCAGTTACAGCAAATAAAGATGGTCAGGAATGAGAAAATCCAGCTCAGCAACCAGGAGCTCTGTGATGTGAAGGAAGAATCCCGTACCCCATCCCAGCAGGTAGAAAAGCAGATTCCTGATGGATTGAATAACTTTTTTCTAAGTTCTGATTTGGAAGATGAAAGAGAAGAACTTTCCTCTCCAGACATGTGTCCCAGACCAGTGAGTAACAGACATCTTGCACTGATTTTAAGAGTTGATTATTCCTTTGACTGATGATGATTGAATCTTAGGAATGCTGTGTGGCACCAGTTTGTTTTCTCCCAGCTTCTGTTTGGTGATGTGGAGATTGCCTACATGTGTGTTCTTGTGTATCCCAATTCATGGCTCATTTTGGTAGCCCTACAGGCTGAAAGACACATTTTGGCACGAGAGTGAAAAATACTTCATTTAGGCTGCATTCTGCTTACATGTTCAATTTGTATCCTCAAACACAATTAGTTGCTATGGAGGTCATTAAGGTGTCAGACTGCTCTATGCACTGAAATAATATGTCATGAGTAGTGTAAGTTTAAGCTTTCTCAGAGCAACCATTAATGATACAGATATAGGACTTGGCCTTTCTGCTGAAGATCCCAGTAAACCTGTCTACTTTGCCATTGATCTCAATATATTATCATTGCAGAAAGCTTCAGCCCATTTCACCGTTGTGAGCCCTGCTCAGCCACTAAAACAGCCATTACCTGTTAAAAGCTTTTAGGCTGTTGATTTAGATCTGGGACTGCTGGTAAGTGAAGTGAAAAGTTGTATGTCACATTATCAGTTTTTAAATCACTCAGCCTTTCATAAACAGTTAAACATTAGGGACAGACAGTGGTCAGGACACACAGTCTTTTAAGCATTGTAGGAACCCTCTGAAAGCATTCATCAGGAGTGGTAGAAACCCCAGATATTAGAAATGTTTTGTTTCAAATCTAACTGTGGGCTATTTGTTATTTTTCTGAGTATTTGTGCATATATTGCCAATATCAGTAGAACATTTAAGAATCTAAGCTGAGTTAGACAACAGTGTGACACCACTTTTATATTTACTCAGTGGCTCTTAATTCACAGGAGAGTCCAGTGTTTGGTGCCAGTGGTCAGGAAGAGCTTGCCAAGAGACTGGCAGAGCTGGAGCTCAATCGGGAGCTCATGAGTGTGCTGGGAGATGATCAAGACTGGTTTGATGAGGACTATGGCCTGAGTTCCCGTAAGGTCCAGCAGAAGCAAGCTGAAGAACCAGCAGTGCTGCCCAAGGTGGAACTGCAGAAAGTACCAACAAAGCCGTGTGAGGAGCCTTTGGCAGTCCCTCATACTGCGGTGGAGGTGGAAGGTATGGTGCATGCAGCAGCAGAGGAACTCTGGAAACTGAAAGAGCTGGGTCATGATCTTCAAAGTTTCAGCCTTCATACGGATCTTAGTAGTACCCTCAAAGAGCAGGACACAGACATGATAAACAAGCAGGTTTATAAAAAGGTACAGTCTTCAGGCATTTTGTTCTTGCCCTTTGAATGTTTACCATGAACAACAGAAGCCTTAACTTTTACTTCTTTCTTTGTTAAGGTGGTATTTGATTTAACAAGAGAGATCTTTGGGGAAATCTTTGCTGAGGATCCTAATCTAAATCAGCCTATTTGGATGAAACCGTGTAGGATCGCATCTGCTTACTTTCGCCGAGTAAAAGATCCAAATGATCTGAATGAAATCAAGGTAGGAAGAAATCTTTGTCGTGCAGGGAAAGTGAGATTAAAAAGATTGTACTGGCACTTGCTTGAGTGTTAAAAGTTCATAACAGGTGTATCCAGCAAGAGATGAGTTTAGAAGAGAAATGAGATTACAAACCTGAAATAGAGTTTGTCAAAATGGTCCTTTTTTACTCCACAAATTTGCCTCCCTGTCCTTTTGGCTGGTACTGGTTGCTTTTAAACCTTAGTACTCCGTGCAGAACTGCCAGGATGACCTTGGTCTTATAAAATTGGTATGCTGACAGACTGCTGCTTTAGCAGATTTCCGTGGAACTCTGTATGGGTATATTGGCACGGATCCAACAGTAGGGTTGGGCCAAATGGGATGAGCTGGATTTTTTACTCTGATACACCTGTGCCAGTCTCACTGAGGACAGCGGGAGTTGCCTAGAGGGACCCAAAATTTGACTGGTGAGGGCATTGTTGTATTTGGCAAGGCAGAGGAGGCCTCCTGTCACTGGTGGTAGTGCTCGAGAAAGGACAAAACCCCAAAAAGCTAGAGCCTGAGTGAACCTAGGTTAAACATGCAGGGCTGGACATTTGGGAAAAAAAATGGCTTCCTGAAAGCACTCAGCAAAGAACTTGCCATACAGCTCATCAGGACACAAATTAAGCCTTCTACCTGTACCATTTCTTCTGAAATTGGGGGGGTTGACTGTATTTTGATTAACCTGCGGAAGATACAGCATGTTAATGGTCGAGAAAAGACAGAAATGGTATCTAGATCACTCAGTTGAGAAGACTTTCAAAAGCAGGGGAGAGCAGGGACACAGGACAAGGACACCAGACTCCCACCCTGCTTTTCTTCAATATTCTCCCATAAAGTGAGTTGTCATAATGTCCTGTTTGCTCTACTGTTTAATTGAAAGTTTCTGTTCTCAGGATTGTTACAGCAGTGGGTGTCATCTTTTTTTTCCCCCACTTCTGGATTTAGTAATTGTTCTGCCTGTGTAATGCTGCCTCAGAGACTTTCACTGTAACTTTCTTCCATATACTGTGTGTCTCTTAGCTAAACAGAAAGCTGTTATGCATTCTATAATGTGACTTTTTAGGGTAGGTACTTTGTGCATACATTTCATTTCTTAGCTCAAATGTGATAAATCTCACCTTTACTGTTCTATAGAGCTTCATCGCAACTGAGGTACTGAAGTTGTTCAGCCTGAGGAAGGAGCCTAATCATAAAACAGACTGGCAGAAGATGATGAAATTTGGGCGGAAGAAACGAGACCGAGTGGATCATATACTGGTTAGTGGATGAAAACAAGCAATCATGTCAGATACTGTCCACCAGACTGAAGTGTGACATATGATCACATTTCTCAGTAGTCAGTCATGCTGTTTAAAGAATATGAAGTGTGCATGAGGTCTTGATTGAAGGCGTTTAATTTTATGGAGCACCCTATTGACAAAACCAGAAGTCCAGTGCCAGTGAAGTAAAGTGACTTGAGTGAATTTGCTGTTCGTGCCTATGGATTTGACTGGAGGAAAAATTTGCCCACTCTCAAAAGTTTAAAGCACAAATTTTCAGGAGGAAACATTTAAATACTTGACTGAAAGGAGGGTGAACTTTTTCTTTGGCAAGGGAATATGTTTTGCTTCTTATTTTTAATTTAAAATGTTTTTATTTTGAAGTAATATTGTTTAATTGGAGACAGTGATAGTGAGAACTTAATAGACCAGGTCTGCAACCTTTCAGTCGGATCTAGTCGGCAAAGTTCTTGGGTTAGCACAGCAAAGACTTTGAAGAGACAGTATGCAACGTGATAGTCCCTAGTAAGCAGCCTGCCAGATGGTACCAACAGCTAAGCATTTCCTCAAAGCTAAGCAACAAGTAGGACTTCTGCTCCTGTAGTACTTGTCATAAATTAGTGAACGCAGCTGCCACTGGGGTGGAGGCAGTTCAGTGTTAAAACTGCATAAGATAGTGCATGTCTGGCTGTGTACTGGTTTTTGAAAGTTACTTGTTGGCTTGTATCGCAGGATGATTAACATCATTATTGGCTATAATGATAGTGAAGGTTCTGCTTGGGAATAAGAGTCCTCATTAACACCGTACTTCACTTAATTATACCTGAAACTGATTCCACACACGCGCACGTATAAGTAACTTAGAGTCATGGGTCGTGTGGTCTTTTAATTGCCCATCAGTGGAAGGTTTCCAACACAAGCTTTTTCCCAGGGATTTAATTTTAATTGTATGTAAATAGAATATCTTTGTATAGGACCTGCATATCCCACTACGCTTGATTCTGGGATACACTCATTTCTGGGATACAGAGGCTGCTAAAGCATGCACAAAAAAGTCTTGTGCTTAGATCCCTGAGAGAACTAATAGTACAACTGTTAATACTTGTGTACCAATTTCCTAATTTCTTTAAACTATACCTGGAAGGAAAGATTCCTGATTGGAAAAAATGTTCTAGATGAAGGCATCCAAAGTGCTTTAGGTGGAGTAAGTTTGAAGTTCAGACCATCTGGTCTATGATTTACATGTGGCCCCAGACATCAAAGATTAATGGAACTCTGACAAGCTTGGCTTAATAAATAATGTGTTTGATTTTATTTTGTTCTCACAAAAATAAGATAATAAAATTTTAGCTGAAGACTGGGAGTAACTACGTGAAGATTGCAGCATGCCATGCTTTAGGAATAAGGTAGTCTCAGTGGCATTGCTAGCAAATTTATACTGTAATGTGAGACACTATCACAGAAACTTGTAACTGAAAACCTAAGGAGATAGTGTTCAGTTTCTCTTACCTTGTTTTATTATAATCTCTATAAAACGTGGAGTATCTGGATAGCTTTCTCTGTCTCCTAGTCAGCCTCCAGCTTGTGCTTAAGGTCATGAGTTCTATGATAATGCAAATCCAAGGTCATAAGTGGATATAGAGGTCTGTGCAAGATCTGCTGCCTATCCACTAGTAACTCATGCCATAGCCCTAAACTGAGAGGTGAAAGAGAAATCAAGACTACTTTGGTAGGTTTAGGTGCTGTAGAAGCTTCTTTAGAAATCACGATTGAAAATGCTTTGTTCAAGTTTTTGAGAAGATTTAGCCAATATACACTTCTTGCAGCGTGCAGGGGATGTCATGTGAGTACATTTATGAGCAGTTTGATTCTCCACATTCTTTTGCTGCTTATGAAGATGAAGACTGTTAAAATAAAATGTGATCTTTTTAAAGCAGAGGTAAACATTCTTATGCTTCTGTTATTTGCATTTAAACTTTGAGCACAGGTCCTTCCCAGTTTCTTCATTTCCCTTTCAAGTAAAACTAACCTTCGAAGGAAGACATCCTTTGATAGTTTTCTGTTGAGACAACTATGTATTTTTAGTGACTTCAGTGAGAGGACTGAACACATCTGACTGTCCCATACTGTTTGACCCAGGAGCTAGACATGACTAAAGGTGAGAGGGTTTTTGATACAGAGGAAGAGGATGCTGTTGTATGCCGCCGTCTCCAGCGTATTAGTAACAGCTGGCAAATAGTGGCATTGTCTTCCTGGATGGTTGGGTGGCTCTAAAACCAGGAGCCGTGGCTGTTTGCCAAATTTCCATTTATTTCTTCTGAAGGCACAGAAGCAATCTCTCCCCGATTATCTCTGGGTGCATCCTTCTGGTTTATCATACTAAACCCAATTCCCAGTGGTTCTTGTCTCCACCAAGTGTTCAGTCTTGGCGGGGAAGAGGCTTAGCGGTAGAAGCAGCCTGCACTGCACTGGTGCTCTCTGTGATGCTGGGTCCTGTGGGTGACCGCAGTCAGGCATCACGCCTGCTGGGAATTAAGGGGAGAACAGGATGGATTAGTCCTTCACCTCCTTCCTCTTCCTTGACCTTTGTTACTTCCCCCAGTCACTGCATCTTCAGCTGTGTTTTCACTTTCGTCTGTGCTTTCCCAGCATTGATACCAATATAGTTAGCCATGTTTTTCTGCTAGTGACAAAAAACATCTTCCTCTTCTCCTTTTTGGCAGCACTGTTGACTTTGAGGACAAAGATGCCTGATCAGAAAGCATTTGTGTTGGGATTTCTTAAGAGATCTCTCTGATCTGCTGGATAATTGCTCCAGTTATTAACTTTTACAGCAAATCTTGGCTTTCAGTAAACAGATACAGGAGGTTCACGTTTATGAAAAGCTACTTTGTTTAAAATAAAGTTAAAGGAATGATTAGGCATTTGCTTTCTTCTCATGTCCCTTTGTGCTGCCACCTTTTATCACCTGTATGCTGTCTGAATCTCAAATGTACACGTAGACTGAGGTGCCGCATTTTGGTACATCAGGTGCCCGCGCTTTCAAAACCTCTTTTTAAACTATGACAAGAACCGTCATATCTCCTTATTTAAGTTCAGGTGCTAACAATAGACTGTTTCCACTGCTTTTTTTTCACTTGGGTCTTCAGCCAAAACTCCCTGTGCTGATCTGTTTGCACAAACTCTGCCATTGCTTTCCCTGCCACCCCGCCTTCCCTTTTATCTGGAGCTTGACAAAGCAAAGCTCACATGATACTGCCAAACCTATGTGTTTAGCTTTTGCACCTGACAAGCCTGCCAACAGTTCTGAAAAGTACTTGATCTTCTGACCTGTTGACCTAATGGCTAGAATGGTTTTTTTGGTACAGTTTTGAACTCTGCGACAAAGCAAAGCTGTTCCTGTCAAGCTGGTTTAATTGGAAAGCCCACTGCTGTGGCGCCCAAGATCTAAACCGAAGGGGAGTGCAACAAGAAAGAAGAGAATCAAAGCCTGCTCATATGCAGTCGTGCATTTTAAGATTTCCAGGCACTCTGAGAGTGAAGGGCTGTGAGAATGCACCTGTCTGCCTTCCTCCTGCTGGCATTCTTCCAAGGCAGTAGTTTATTTCTCAATTTTTGTACTTTTCAGTCTCCAAATGATCTAGTTACTCCTTAAATGTAGTTTATTTTGCAGATATTCATGCTTTTGAATGGGAACCTTCAGAAATCGAAATTTACTAATTTATTTTCTAAAGTTTCCTTCAGATTATATTAAGTGTTGAGTTTTGGGTACTGTGGTGTTTATTAGATGGCCAGCAGGATCATGCTACCTCATCTCCTGATTTTTCTTTTGTGTGGATGCCCCCTTCTTTCTTTGAGTGTTTTAAAAAAAAAAAAAAAAGCACACAAAAACCATACTACACAGCCTTCTGCATTGTATCACTCTTTGTTTTGTCTTGTAGGATGGAGTTCAGTTTCATTAAAACTTTGTCCCAGCTTTGCCCAAACACAGTTTCTCTCTGGTATAAAGAGCTTACTTCCAGGTATCAAATATGTGAAGTTTTTCTTTTGTCAAGAGAATGTGCAAGAACTTAAATGCTGTGCGTGTACTGAAGACAACGCAAAGCCTACTTCCATGAAAGCTACAATGGTTGCCAAATATAAGCAAACTGTCTCCATTGCTTAAAGCAGTTTGTAATAATACAACAAATGGATCAAACGTTTCCCAGACAAAGCAGTCGCAACTGCCTTGCCTCAGATGTCTGCAGCTAGGGCTGCACAGCAGCACGGCAGTCTCCACACGTGTTCTGAATACACTATAAACAAGACTTGCCTGCAGCGGCAAACTGCACATTCCCTTAGTTTTCCAAAAGTATGCTTGAGGAAGTCCTCCTAATGCCAAAGGAAACCGTGCACTGTGCCTCTGAGAAAGAGGGGAATGATAGAGGCAAGAGAAAATTAATCAATGATACTTTTTTCTTTCTTGATCTTACTGCTGCTATTTAACACCCATCTTTTCTCTGCCTGGATCAAATTACTTTGTCCTCTCCTGACTTGTGTTTCTTTATCCTATTAATCTCTTTTTTCCTCCTGGAGCACAGTAAAGGAACCATCCCATCACGTTGTTGCAGGTGAGACAAAATAAACAGCAGCTTAGTGTGGATCTGAATATTAGAGTTTGTTTAAGGGCTAGTGAGATCCAAGCTTTTAACCTGCTTGATTATTTTACTCACTTGCTTCCTCCCACCCTCAGTGTTACATTCACTAGGTCTCGATTTTGCTTCCCGGCAGCAAGGTCGCTGCTGGCCTGGGAGGGTTGGGCAGAAAATCACATCAGTTGGTATTGTGCAGCTGATCCTGGTTACCAGTCTGGGCTGTCACCAGGCAAGATCCCTGGGCGTCCCCTGGCATTTGTCTCCACCCACCTCCTTCAACTCTAGGATCTTTCCCCATTTCCAGGATCTTTCCTCCAGCCAGGATCCTCACGTTCTGCCTTTGGGGCCCCTGTTTTCTTTTGCAGACTACTTATGCTTTTTGGGAATCCTTCTTTCTGGCACCACCTCTTCCTTTTGTGACCCTTCTCTCTTGTTTTTCCTCATCTAAATAGTCTGTGATGCAGGCACACAACACATGATCAGCCTCCACATTGTTGCTTCTATCTTATGACTCGTTATTGATGGGAGGACTGGGAGGACTTGGGACATGCTGGTATTGTTTAGTGCAGGGTTTATCAAAATTTACAGCCAGCACATACCAGTTGCAGGCAGCAAGCTTCTGCTTGAGACAGGGTTCAGAAGTCTGTTTCAGACATTCGCCCACACAAAATTAGACCTAATTATCTGCTGCTTGTTAGCATTCAATTTAAATTATTTGTCACCTACAATGCTTGTTCAAAGTTGGATTACCAATATTGTTGCTTATTCCTTACTAGTAAGAAGCATAATGAAACCATTAACACCTCATCTTTGACAGCTATATGGGAAACAAGAGGAGTGCTCCCTGTGGTAGCACAGATTTGTAAGCATGACTCCTCCAAAGCTCTTTGCAGGATGAGATCCCTGCCCCTCTCCCCAAGCTCTCTTAAGGGAGGGAGAAAAAAGGAGCTGTCAGACTGAAACCTCATGTATAACTGAAGCCTTCTGAATGGCTACAAACCCCGAAGCAGTGCCAGTTCCTTGGGGTTCCCATAGCAGCCTGTTCTTGGGCTTCACCCTGTGTTTGGGTTATTGAATCATCATTATGCTATAGCAGCTGTCACCTTCAAAGCGGACAAGTTTCTGGGCGGTTTAGCTTCAGGCAAAAGAGGGAGAGAGGGTGTTGGGGCTATAGCTCTTGTACTCTCTTTAGATGACAACATTATTACATATTGATTAGTGGATTCAGTGTTTTTTCAGTGTGTTTCAGTATGTTTTAACCTTGTTTTGGCAGGATCTAGGTGTCTGGCCCACTTGTCTATGTGGACAGTGTAAATGTATTTTGAGTTCAGAGTGTAGTATTTACGGGCAGAGGAGCTTTCTGCTGAAGCTGAGCAGAGAAAGAGCTTTCATCAGGTTTTGTCATTTTAAATACGAGTGATGTTTGCACCCACTCTCTTTTCTGAAAAGTTTGAGCTTTGTTAGGATGTATCTATAAGACTGAAATAGTCACTTGGACAAATTTTTAATAAGTTTAATTGGAGATGTGCAGTTTGGAGAGACTCTCAATAAGACTTGATTTGCTGAATGAAATTATATATTCCTGTCTGTTACTAAAAGGCCTATTTGCCAGTGGCCAGTAAAACAGGATTTTGCTTGTCAACAACTTAGGAATAGAAGGAAGTAATACTCTTTGAGTTACTCTCTTAGATATAATGGTACAAAATTCCATTTGTAATAATGCTGTCAAACCCAATGAAGCACAGAGTATTCTGTGCAAATGAGTTGTAATACTACCATACAACACACACTAGCGTTTTGTCTTCCTATACAGAAGAATTGGAATAGTTATTTATTTCCTTTAGGATTTCTAATTGTTATTCAAATAAACTGAACTGCAGTGAAGTCTCTTCTTTTTCTCCTTCCCGTGTTAAAGGCCTTTGTGTGATTTCTTACCAGTTTAAGCTGCGTGGAATCAGCTTCTTGCAAATGCACAATTAGGGACTTTGTTAATGGAGCTTCTTCTGTCAGCCAAGAATATCCCATTAGCTGAGTTCTTTCAAGTGAAAAACTTGTGCAGGAATATGAAATCCTTTAAAATGGATACTACAGTGAAAGGTAGAAAATGTTCATACAGTGAAATAGCCTGGATCAAATAGATCTGTGTTCATTCTGCTATTCCAAGCGTTTCCTGTAATCTCTTACAAAGACAGATATGTTGTTGGCAGATGCACACTGGTTTGGACTCTTTCTGGAACTTTGCAGGGGATATTATCCTGGAGCAACAGGACTGTAATGTTTGTTTTGCATCTTCCTTTCTAACCTCCAAGGTGCAGGAACTTCACGAGGAAGAAGCGCAGTGGGTGAACTATGACGAGGATGAACTGTGTGTAAAGATGCAGTTGGCAGATGGGATCTTCGAGGCCTTAATCAGAGACACTGTTGATGTACTGAACCAGATAAATGAGAAACAGCGGAGACTGCTGCTTGTCTGACAGTGCTGAAAAAAACCTTACAGCTGCATAACCACTGAGTCACGGGCCTTTCTGACTCCTGACGTACCCTCCACCCTGCAAGCGCTGCTGCTGGACTTCCATGCGTGGGGTTTTAAAGGCAGATCAGATGTGATTAAAGGAACCTGAATTTGCATCCGCTGCCACTAGAGACTTCGCACCGGATTTCTTGTTTGGAAGAAGCCGATTCCTCACTCAATGCTGTATTGTGGAGTGCTCAAGACTGTTCGTGTGCCAATGCAGTTATGCCACAGAACTGTCAGCAGCTGTCTGGGGCCCTGGTCTGGGGCTTTGACATGTTCAGCTTGTGCTCTGTAAGGGTTGGGTTAAGTTGGGATATTGGCTGTTTTGCTGGAATGGCTGTCAGCCGTCAGTGCTCAACTTGTCTTTAGAAATGTGAGTAATTTGGAGAAGAAAATGTTTGGTCACGTTTTAGTCATAAATCGAGACTTACCGTACTGAACAGTGTTATAATGTTAACACCTCTTCTCCTGCAGCCCTAACAATGTGCATCAGTTTCTTCTGCTCCAGAGCCCATTTAATTCCCTTCTCTGTGAAGTTGGTTTTAACCTTTCTTCTGTGATGTGGTACCAAGTATGGTGCCAGCCAGTACAGGGAAATTAGATGATGTTGCTTTCTGCGTTCAAGTAAAGGATTCTTGCTGCTTTTCTTATGTAACTTGCTTCAGTCCTGAGGTGGAGCAAGATAAATGTCGCCTAATATCAAGCATGAAAGATGAGTCCATGGACAACTTTCCTCCTACCGTGTAGCACTTCTCTTCCTGGAGCACCAGCTGCTCCCAGATAATGGATCCTCAGGATTTTCTCAGGCATGAGACATGCAGGAGTGGAAAACATTTCCTCACAAAAATTTGGCCTTCAATCCCTCAGCTTCCTCCCTTACTGTCACCTAATAAATCGGAGAAGCCGTTACTTGAACAATTTAGAGAACAGAGTGTATTCACCAAAGAAAGCGGTGTCCAGTGCTTGACTGTCTGCATGTTTTGTGCTTGTGGGGTTTTTTATTTATTTTCAGATAATTTATTAAGTGAGTTATGGGAGAGTGTCCTGTGCAGTTGGCTGCACTGTCTTCTGTTTTGAGACAGCTGAACTTGAGAAAGCATGTGTTCTGGAAACTTCCAGAGCCCCGTATTCTTCGCACAGATTCTTGAGGCAGATACAGAGGGGGAAGGTGAGAAGAACTAAACCTCAGTGACCAGGGGTAGGAAGCAAAGGCAGGACTAGGAATGGACCTTCGCTGCACCTGCTTTGGGGACAATGGAGAGTTGAGGGGACTGAGCTGAAAAATGATGTGAAACTTCCCTGCTCCATCTGTTTCCTTCCTTTCACAGAACTTCTAGGCCATGAGCAGCTGTTAGCGCTTGACTCAGTGCTGGGTTCAACTGCAGTGTCCTGCTGAGTGCTCGTTCTGAACCTGTCCCTCCCATCCTTGTGTTTTTCTTGGAGGAACACGGACAATCTGGGGTTGAACGTTGATGCCTTAATAGTGAATGTCTCTGTTTGCTAACCTGGGATAAGACCCAGAGGAGAGTCACATTCTCCAGGCACACTGGAGTGCAGAAAGACACTTTGAAGCCCTCAGCGGTGCCCCAAAGATGCTGCAGCCCACAATAGGTGTGGCAGGGAGATCTCTACCATTTCGTTCATCTGCTTGGTTCTTGGGCTTCCTGCTATGCATACCTCTGCTACTGCTCCATTTTGGTTTGGTTGTTTGGTTGGTTTTGGTTTGTTTGTTTGTTTTTTTTTTTGAAAGCTATCATTGGAATATTTGCATTTTGCACAATGACACACAGCTGGTAATTCTTCAGGGACAGCACTGGGAAATGTGGGATTTGTCAGAGGTCCATGCAAATTCTCAGATGTAGTATTGCCAGCACCTCACTTGTGAGTTAATGGTGAGCCATATTCATGGGAGCTTAATGAGTGGAAGAACAAGGAGGAGATCATGGTGTATAGGAACACCACCAGTGGGCATATGCGTGTCTGTCCTGCAGTAGTGGCCCTTCTGGCTGGCTGGAAGTCAGGTGGTCTTGGTGGAGCATTGTTCGGCTTTTTTTCTTAAGTGATTCACTTGTCCATGTAAAATGTCATGATGCTGAATCAGGAAACTCTCAAATGCTTAGGATAGAAGCAAACTAAAGCTGCTGCATTTAACCAGCATGGTGTCACTGACTGGGTCACCTCCTCAGATTCCCTTTCCTGGGTGTATCTTCTTAAGTAGCGAAGATTGCCATTTTTATAGGTAGCAATTATGGAAGGAAGGCAGAAACCTGCAGCGTAGGTTTGTGGCTGGAGTATCAGAGAAACAAAGTTAGTTTCTGTTCTGTAGATACCGTGGCTGGTGTTGAGTAGGTTGCCCTGCATCCCCAAGGCTTTTCGGCTGTTCTGCGGGGCTGGCATGGCTTTTCTGGTCTGTCCACCAGCAGGGAGAAGGTCGTACAGTTGGCCTGCCAAGGTACCGGGGACCATTGGAGATCATATGCCTGTTGTCTTGCGGGCTTGGATAGCACTAGTTTAGCACCCTCAACAGAAGTAGTAACTATTTTTGCAGCTGTTTGGGCAGAAGGAAGCCGTGTCTAAGTAATAGCTTTATTCCTTTGCAAATGTCACCATTTGGTTTTGGTAGCAATCCTTGCTAGGAGCAACCCTAAAAAGACTTGAACGTATTATGTGAATTATCTTCTCAATAGCTCAAGTGTGTTGAGTTAATTTGAGTTGAGTGTATACTCCAAACTTTGAGTGTGTTGAGTACTTGTGGACTGATGATTACGGCGATGAAACAATGGTCTGTCTGGGTCATGGCTGGTAACGAGGAAGTATAGGGAAGCCTGGAGTCTCACAAGCAGAGGCTGAATTCTCTATTTCTCTCCTCTCCCCAGCCTTCCTATTATAAGAACAAGATGATATTTTTTGGGTCCTGGTTATCTTGGTGCAACCATGTTAGAAGGTTCAAGGCTGAGACATTTTTCTGAGACCTGTAAGCTGTTTGGGGCAGTGGCTGTCATCACTGGGGAGATGTGGTTCCCTAAAGCCCAGGCTTGTGAGGACGAGGAGCGCGAGTACCTCTCTCACAGCAGGATGCTCCCTGAGCTGAGCTGTGGAATTCTGCCTTTCAGAAACGTCTTGTTGCTCACAAGGTGGAACAAGGGATTGAAAAATCCCATCTTGTTCATTTTCCTTTCTTGAAAAAGTGGCCTTAGCTTTTTGCAATACTTGAATAAGTGTGTACCTGCAGAAGATCTCCAGTAGCACAGTGATAGAGACCTTTTAAGTGACTATTCTGCGAGGGACTGCGTGCAGTTCCGACTTTCATATCCCTTTGCTGACTTAAGAATATTAGGAAAATAAAGTACTTTTCAGCAGAGAAACAGTTGAATCTTATAAGGTATTTAGTGCATCTGATGTGTTTACAAATCAACTAAAATGGAGAAAAGCAAACTATTGAACTTATTTGTAATTTAAACATTAAATGCAAAAATATATACAGATAAAAGAGGAATACTGTAATTAACTTGCATTTACTAGTTTTTTCCTTGACTTTGCAGAGCCTTTTGATATACATTTGCAAAGCCGCCTTTTGGGAGGCTCTGTCTCCCTGTGTACTGTGTTGTGAAGATGCTGAAAAGAAACCCATTTACTGTGTATGTGTAAATAACCTGGTAACTTGGTTTTTGGGCCAGTTTCAGCTAATGTTCACATCCAGAGCAGCTTTGCACAGTAGACAGACCCAAGGATGTGGAGTTTGGGGGTTTTGGTTTTGGGGGTTTTTTTTTGTAATTAAGAACTGTAAAATAACCAGGGTGGTCCCTGTGTACACCAGTGTAAATATCTTTGGTAACTGAAATGTACTTTAAGAGAACAAAATCTGTAAATAAACTGATTTATAAATTAATCTTGTTTCCTGGTTCTTTATAAAATGGAGCTTTATAATTACCCAAATGGTTGCTAATTCTGAAGGTGTCCTGGAGATTTGTCCCTTATATGTTCCCCTTTCTGTCTGATGCTGTATTTGGGATGCCAATCACAGTCCACAAAATCCCATTAGAGTTGCCTTAATTATAATCATAACATTATTAGAATTTCCTTATTGTTAAAGCCAAGTGTTGATAAAAGCAAAACCAGAAAATAGCATTGCGTAATCATTGCAGGAGTGCACTGCATGATCTGTGGGAGAAAAATTAGTGCTTGAACATGTTTATTTAAGATAGGTTTTAAAAACTCATGGTTTAAAATATTTGGGGGGAGGCTATTTTTATGCTAAACAACAGTCTTGGAATTAAATTCTCCAGAGTCTCACTCAGCCTTGTTTCAGATCCCTCAATTAGGCTCCTAAATTGTTCCAGCTGCTACTACCAGCACTGATCACTTCTTTACTGGGGGGGCAAAGGTTGTTCCCTGGAAACTTTATGTATTGATGGAACTTTCCTAAATCTTTGCTGTTTCCTTTCCAGCAAAAAAGAGACCCCCAAAAAACCAACCCTGCTTTAACATGTGGAAGGTCCCGGAGCTCTGTACAAGGATGGCTGAACGGTCACGGTGCCAAACCACAGGCAGGCGGGCACGTGGCGAACGAGTGGCAGCGTGAAATGTGTAAGACCAAGCATGTATATCGAGCCACCTCCGCCTACAGCCGCTGCTGCTCCTGTACCTCTGCTGTGTTTTGGTGCCACTTATTACTGTACAGCCCAGCAGAAAAGGCTTTGCTTTCCATTTACTACAGATGTCTACAAAACCCAGTGCTGGTCTTCCCAGCCTGGAGGATGCTGTGCGGCAGTCTACTTCCTCGCCGCTCTTCTCTACCTGGGAGAGGCGTATGCATCAAACGGGGGGGACCTGTGTGAAGAAAACTGTTGCAAGGGCTTTGCACCATGCTGAGCAGGCGTTTGCTCTTTGCTTTGCCTTAGCAGAGGTACCTCATCCGGGAGGAAGACTTGCTGCACTCAGACTTTAATAATGGAAGCAGCTTTGCTGCAGTCCCACGGTGCCAGCGTGCAGTAGGAGCAGTCCTCGGCGGAGCATGCCGGGAACACAGTCCGCAGACCTCGTACAGAGAAGCGCGTCGCAGCCCTCTGAGCTCGGGGGGCTGAACCGGCCCAAGCGCCGCGGTGGGTCGTTTGATGTCCGGAGGGCCAAGACAAAGTGGTGCTGCAGCCACTGTGCTCTCATTACCTAGCAGCAGGAGAGCATGTGTCACTGCTTTCCTCACCCTGCAGCGATTTTGCTCTGCGAGTCCTGTATTTTCAGACAGTGATCTACTTGCAGCCATCAGCATCCATCCCTGGAAGTGGCTTAGAGTGCATTTCACATCGAAAAAAAATTGATCCGTGCTTCTCTGGCTAAAGAACTGGCTTCCCTTTAAAACAGCTCGAGCAGTGGGAACGCTGCCAACAGTGCTCTGGTGAGTGACACAGCAAACTGCTGCATTGCTACTGCTGTCCTTGCCCAGGTTGCCCAGTAATCAGGTTGATGAAGGCTCTAATTTCCTCATTTGCAAGTTTACATTGCTTCACTTTGGCACTGACTTTCTACAGTGCTGTTTGTGCAACTCCTCCCAGAACCGTCGGAGCACAGTTGCCTTCAACAACCATTTCACCCGTGGACCGGGTGAAATTCCTGGGTTGGGCAATGGCAGGCAGCCACCTTCCCAACGGCACACTGGTTTGAGTGGGACTGTTTTGGTGCCTCCCTTCCCGCGTGCCACCCGCTCCCAGGTGCCTCCCTAGGGAGTTGGTGCCAGCTGCAGCCATCCCACGTCCTACAATGCCTGGCAGAGCGCTGGAGCGCTTGAAATGTTGACTCTGCTCCAGACATCGCTGTGCCCTGCCTAGCACAAGGGCTTCTGCAATGCCCAAGCTCTCATTAACACAGCCCTGAGAAGAAAAGGAGCCGGTGGGGAGCCGCTGAACGCCGGCAGCTCTCTTCAGCGCACAGGAAGGAGAGGAGGGGGGCTGCCCAGCTGCTGGCAGCCAGCCCGGAACACGGGCCATTGGTGGGCAGGAATGCGGATGAGATGTAATGGAGTTTGAAAGCATAGGGCGCTCTCAGGGATGAGGGTCCTGTAGGAGAGGTAAAGGCACCCTGCAGGGTCTGGAAACTGGAGCGAATAAAATCTGTAGTCCCAGCCCTGTGCCTTCCTGCCTCTTCCCTGGTAAGATCCAGCAGAAATTTGGGGAAAAGGAGGAGAACAGAGCTGTCAGGGGGCAGCAGCCCCATTCGGGAAGGTGAGAGTTATGCAGGAGTGGGGCATGGGGGGAGATGCTGCCTTTTGCCTGCCAAGCATGCTGTGTGAGGGTGGCCTGGAGCAGGTCTGGTTGGTTCCTGCTCTGAATGTTTCTCTTGGCTCTAGTTTTCCAGCCCTTTGCTCCAGCTGTGCAAGACCTGCTGTGTTCCTTGGGCTGCGTTCCCTCTCCAGTGTTGGTTTCGGGTGGCTTCCTCTTGCAGGTTGACTTGTCTGTCACTGCCTGGTGAAATCTAGGCTGACTCAAACTAAGGTTTTTTCTGCACGTTTTCTGGAGGTGGAATTAATGCCAGCTCTGGGGGGGTGTCCCAGAGATTTCATTTTCTTCCAGCAAAATGAAGGAGGCTGCAGGGGATCCTACCCTTCGCGTTGCTTGGCTTGAGGAGCTCGTCAAGGAGCCTGGTCCAGTGTCCATGTCTTGCTGTGTTGCTCTGCGGAAGTGATGGAGCCAGTGCTGCTCAGGTGAACCTGAGATTGGGCACACCAGTCCTTGGCAGGTGAGACCTTGCTTATGTTGCAGGACTACTGCCACAGCAAGAGAGTGCTCCGATGTCATCTGCGTGGTATTCTCAGTTTCATGCGCTGCAATTAAACCAGCTGCCAAATAATGATGTGGCAAATCTGGGCGGTGTGGCCTCCTCCGATCTGCTCCTGGAAGCTGGGCAGATGAGCTGGAGTGGAAAACATCTGCTCTGTGCATCCTGGGTCACGATGATGATGTATGACTTTAAGTAGACCTTAAATTCGCAGGTAAAACGTTTCCTACCCAGACATACCAAAGACAGCACCAGTTCCTCCCGGTCCCTCTGAAAAGAGCAAGGGCAAGCGTCGCTGTCGTCTTTTCGAGTAGGGATGAATCAGCAGAGGGTGAATAGCAGAAAAGGGCTGGTACTGCTGTAGTCTCTCTGCAGACTCAAACTACATGAACACATTCATCACATCCTGAGAATGCACCCCGGATTTTCTTTTACGTCTATTGTTATTACAGGCTGGTTGGGCTTGAAAGGTAGAAATCGACTGTACCCGACCGAGCCTGTCTCCCATAGTCAACAATTCCCAGCTACCAGTGGGGGCCGCAAGGGGCTTTCCTGGTCTTCATAGGTGTGAGCCCGGCAGAGCCGATGCAGGGTGTGGGAAGCAGTAGGGGTTTACATCCACTTGGTGCGTTATTCCCTGTCTCTGCAAAGCCGCGGAAGCTGGCAGGTTTATTGCGCAGGCGCTGCTAAAGGTCTTGTCTGAAGCCACGTCTCAGCGGAGGTGTGACTGGTGCTGCTAGTGGAAAAGTGCCACCTGGATTGGAGTGTCCCAGCTGACTTCAGCCAACTGGGAGGTGACAAGTGGCACAATTTTCACTCTCTCTCTGAGGCTGTTTGGAGATGCTAAATGGGGAAATGGGGCTTTGAGAAAGACCATCCTTTAAGTAGTGCTGTGCTCCAGATCAAGGAGGGCTTCACTGATTTCATCAGTCCATCTCGTTGAAGGCTGGCGAGAGACAGGAAAACTATGGAGCCTCCTCTACAACTGATATTTCCGAGGTGCTCACAGGGGAGTTGGATGTGAACTTCTCTGAACAGCCTCCAGAATGCCAGGGCCGGGTGACGGGGTTGCCATGATTGTATCATGAGTCTTGCATTGGTTGCGTGTTTTTCTTGGAGTCAGTTCCTGGAATCACACCATTAGGTAGGAACGTATTCTTTAATTTTCAAGGAAGAAAGTCCATTTCAGGATCTCCCTGTCCCTGAACCATCACAACTAAAGGGAAATGAGAAGGCCCTGGGTTGGCTTACCCAGCTATTTTGAGCTGTTGGTGTTTTGCAGCCAGATTCGTGCTTTTAAAAATGGACAGCAGAAACCTTTCCCCAATTGCTGAAGCATGTTCAGTAGTCCTTTCCCAGCACTTCAAGGGCTGAATACATAAAAGCCCAGCTGCTCTTTCTTCGTCTCCTCTCTAACCAAGCACAGAAGCGATCAGAGTAGCTCTTTGTGTCTGTGAAAATGATCCATTTTGGGTGCACAAAACAAGTTCTGCAGGGCTTGCATGATTTTGGTGAGACCTTAGCGGCCTTTGAGGCTCTCAGCCTATTGGTGTTGCCTGCACCTCATTGACTTCAAGGAGATTCCCACTGGCTGTTAGTCTGGGAAAGGAGATTTGAGAGCCGATGAGCTTAATTAACTAAAGCCACCTCTCAGCTGCTGCACAGGGACTGGTGCAGTGCAGGAATCTCTGAGGTGGTCCTTAAGCCCATGGCCTTGCTGCAGGGGAGTGAAAGAAACACATCTCTTCCCAAAGTGAAGGATGCTGAACTGGGAGCTGAAGGCTTTGCTGTGCAGTGCAGCTGAAAACGATGTAGGTTCCTAAATGGGCCATGAGAGCCTAAAGCTGGGCTTTAGAGCTGGCCAGGGGCTCAGCAGCCAGGCATCCAGGGTCACCTAGCACCCACCACCGTGCTTTGCTGCCTGCAGGCTCTGCTAGCAGCAAGGGAGAGAAAAGCGAGAGAAGACAAAAGGCAGACGGTGCTGGGAGGGCATTTCCAAAACCTCCCCAGACTTCCACCACTTCTTGAATTAAAAAAAAAAATAATCTTATTTGTTCTCAGATTCATCTTAAAACGGATTGTTTCAAAGCCTCTGCTTCATCTTTGGCTTTCCATGCCCTGTCTCAGGGCATTCTACAATGAAAATCCAGCTCTTCCCAGCTTGAGGTGGAAGAAAAGCCTCATCTCTTGCTTTGCAGCACTGTTAAAAGGAAAAAAGGCTATTTGAGCAAGTTCGTGCTTGGAAAGCCCCACACCCTGCTAAAGAAGGAGGCTGTTCCCCAGGCAGCAGTGGGGACGGGACGTGCCAGACTGGCGCAGGGTCCTCGGCAGCACCCAGAGCCCGGAAGCAGGAGCATCCCCACCCCAGGGCTTTGGGAGATGAGCAATGGCATGGCTCACCTCAAAAGGAGCCAGAGCCCCGGGGTGCAGGCTCTTGCCCATCTGCCTTCGGGTTAGATGCTGCTTTTGCATCTAAAAAAAGATTCAAGGAATTTAGGCTCCCTGGGAGGAAGGGGTGACCTGGGTATGTAGCACGCAGCAATTATGCTGGTGCTGAGCACCTCTCTGTTGCTGTGATAACCCAATCAAGCTGATGAGCCTTTAAAATAAGGACTTTAGCCCAGGGTAAAATAACGGTGATGACATCCCTAAGCACAGGGATTTTTGTCTTTTAACTGTCAGCTGGATAAAAGATGAGTTGTGGCACCTTTCAGAGCAGCCATGCACGGGCCCGGCTGCACCTCTCTCCCTCCTAGCTGGAGAGCAAGGTGTGATAATCCCTTAAGCATTTAATTACAGCTGGCAGGGCTGGAGCAAACCATCTTCTGCCCCATTTCCATCAGCCTGGACCCACAGAGGATGCGTGGCAGCAATCCTGTAAGAGTTGCGTCCGACGGGCTCCGTGCCCTGCAGCCGGGCCGTCTCGGGGAGTCCCATAGCTCCCCCAGAGCCATGCCCTGCTTGGAGGCTCCCGCCGTCCCCTGCCACCATAAGGCTTGGCTCTGGCAGGCTTGTTTTTCTAGCATGGCGAGTCCGCCTGAAATACCTAGGTGGGGCCCAGCATGGCTAATGGCCTTCCTGGGGACAGAGCCAGCAACCAGCCCTCAACAGCCATGGGCACCCTCGGTGCCAGAGGCCCTCTGGCCTCGGGGGGGTAGAGAGGGAGCGGAGGGCTGGATTTCAGGGCCGTGTCCATCCCTGCGGTGCGTGGCTCTGCCCCGGGGCACCGGGCAACGGGCACCTTCCGTCCAGGAGCCGGTGACGTGGGTGCGTGCGTGAGGAACGGCACGGCCCAGCTGGTGAGGAGGCTGTGGCCAGACGTGGGGCCGTCTGGGATGGAGGGCTGCTTTTTTTTTTTTGGGTGGCGGAGGCCTTGTTGCGTTCCTGGGGCCTTGTTGCGTTGTGTATCCCTGGCAGGGTTGTGGCCAGGGCAGCCGGGTCTCCGGGTTCCCCGACCCACAGGGTGTCCCGGCAGGCGCTGCCCGGTGACACTGGCTGACGTCAGGGCACCCGACCAGGGCGCTGCCCTCGGGCCAGCAGCTCCCCTCAGGGATGACCGTAATGGCGGCACGGCGGGTTTCGGGCCTGAATCAACCGCCTTCCCCTTGCCTCGCTGTATCAGAATTTTATCGTTTTTTGCTCTCCGTCCCCTCGCGGGGAGGGCAGGGCTCTCTGCCCCCCCCTCCCCTGCCCAGCGCGCTGCCTGTGCTGGGGAAGGGCCTGGGGGGGTACGTGGGGCACCCCCGCGGGGGGCGGGGGG
>VZTL01035264.1:2312-17808 GCA_013400535.1 Scopus umbretta | reverse complement strand
TCAGGCTGAGTCTGCCCCAGGTATGGGGGCTGCCGCTGCCCCCCCCGCCCCGCCCCTCCCTCAGCCCCACTCCTCCCCGGTGCCTGCAGGGAGAGGCTGGCAGGGCGCTGGGGCCAGGCGCTGATCCTAGCTGTTTTGTTCTTGGCTTTGATGCTGGCGCCTGGCCTGGCCGGTGCCCAGCTCTGCTTGGGGACCCGCACGCCCCGCTGCCAGACCCCTCGCCCCGCCGGGGCTCGTCCTGCCTCTCCCGGCATCCCGGGGTGCACGCGGCTTCTCCCTGTTACTGCCCTAATTGATATAGCGCAGTCGCTGCCGAGTGAGTCAGAGTGCGGGCTGGGCAGGTGTCCTGTCCCTCTGAGGGGATGCCGTCCCTCCCAGGGGATGCCGTCAGCGCTCCCCAACGGGGCAGGATGTGAGGAATGGGGTGCGTGCCTGGGCCCTGCGGGGGAACGCTGGCTCTTCTGGTCCCTCTCCAAAACGGGGTTCCCCCCCAGGGCTCCCTGCTCCGGAGGCTGGCCTGCAGATGGGGCGCCCACCCCCATGCCGTTTGGTATCCTTACTGCCGTTCCCACAGGTGGATTCTTGCAGGAGTGGGCTGGACGAGGAGGCTGTCAATGCTGGGGTGGCCTGTGGGCACCACGTGCCAATGAGTCCAGGAGGATACCTGGCTCCCTGCAGCAGGGCTTGGCACTGGCCCTCCTGTGCCACTGGTGCTGGGGCAGTGGGAAGTGGCTCGTCTGCCCCATCACCTGCGACGCAGGATGGTCCTAGCGGGTCCCCGTCTCTGGTAGGCTCCTGCATAGGGTGGCGCGGGCTCCATCCGTGTGCCAGCGCTCTGTCCCCTCCCCGTCCCGCTCGAAGGAGAGGCTGGGCATTCTCCAGCTCGTGTCCTTTACACTAAAAAGAAGCCATTTCAGAACTTTTATCTCCATTTTGCTGCTGGCTTTCAGTGCCCGCTGCTCAAAATGCCTCCATGCCCCCTTTTCTTCTTCTCTGGCTTACCCCGGGGACCCGATGGTCCTCCCTGGGGAGGTGGTGGTGGAGGGTCACACAGGGCGGCGGGAGCAAGCAGATGCTCAGCACCTGGGTGGGCTCCGCTGCAATGCCCGGGCTACTGGTTTAGGGTTGTTTCCCCTCAGTTATCGACCGTGTCTGCAGTCTGGGGTGAGATGAGCTGGAGCCCATGTCCCTTGCTTTCCCCCAGCCGTGGTTAGTCATCCCTCCCCTTCTCCTGGCAGCCTCTTCCCGCTGGGGCAGAGGCTGGGCTGGCAGAACGAGACGAACAGGCAGCCGCGGGCAAAGCTGCCTGAACTCCAGCGCCAGTGAGGGCAGGGCATGCAAAGCCTAGTGCCGCCTCGCGTGGCTTTCCCTGTGCTCCTGCTGCCTGAAAAGTAGGGCGCCAAACGCCAGCGCAGACCACGGCTTTGGGTATTTGGGGCTTGGAAACCATCAGCTGGTTTTCCCCATGAGGGGTGAGCTGTGATTTCAGGGCTGGGAGGAACCATGCCACTGGCACAGCAGGAGATCCCTGCCATCTCCGCAGCAGTTGTGGGGAGCAGGGCGGTTTTCGGGGCCACAGAGGGGCTGAGCTGTGCTGACCGCATGCTCTGTCCCTGCAGAGTGGAGGCCTGCAGTGATGCTGGCGGCCATTGACTGTGCCGACGAGGCCAACCAGCAAGTGTGCACCGATTTTGGCATAACCGGCTTCCCCACACTAAAGGTAAGGGCTGTGTGTGCTGGGCACTTGCCAGTGCCCTGGTTTCGCTGTGCTTTTTTTTTTTTTGGCCTGTCCTTCTCTTGCTCAATCAGATTGACAGTGCTATTGCACCAAAATATTCCCTTTGGGGCTTTGCAGGCTGGAGCTGTTTTGCCCTTCCCCAAAATATAGCTGTGGCCAGGCTGCAGCCAGTGCAACTGCTGAGTGATGTAGCAACAGGGAGGGGGGAAAACCAAAATGCTGCTTCGTGGTGAAATGTAGAGGCCGGATCTCTTCTAAGATGGGGAAGAGTCCAAAATCTGAATTGGAGATGCCTGGGAAAGGCTGCTGGAGGGCCAAGAGCAGTTGCAGGGGCCGGTTTCGGAGGAGGGTGCAGGGATGCTGCAGGAGGCTGCACAGGGTTCTCCTGGGAGCCTCCTGCGGTGGCTGGCGAGGTGCCGTCCCTCCTCCTGGGCCTGTGCCCGGCCCCTTAGCTGTGTCAATACTGCCATTTCACAGCGGCTCCCACTGCAAACAGAGCCTCGCTCCAATACAAGTAATAAAGCTAAAGCACTCCAGGTGCAGGCAGCGAAAACCAGGATCACCTTGAGACGGAGTCGGGGGGGTGATAAGGGTTTCATCAGACATGCCCTCAGTCCTGGCTTACACGCTTAGCCGAAGATGGGGTCACATTTGGGGGTTTACCAGTCAGGTTGGCTTGTGCCCCAGCCCTGGTCTTGCTGAGCACCCACTGCCTGAGCACCCACCACTCATGGGACATTTACTGAAACATCTGCCAGGGCAGGGAGGCGTGCTGATGTGGCAGTGCCATGAAGTTACTCGTTTCGCATCTCCTGTCCTTATCAAACACCTTTTGCAAACAGCCTGCGCTCCCAGTCCAGCCTGCAAAGCAAACACCTGTCTGACACAACCCGGTTTCGCTGCTCTGGCTCTACTGTGAGCGCTGGAGCCACTGTGGGAGGGCAGGACTAGGGAAAAAAAATCCCCTTCTCCCGCTTCATGAGAGCTCTAGAGTAAGGAGACAGCAGTCTGCAGGACTGGGAAGGTCCTGACTGCCTCCCTAGGACCGCTGGAGACACCTACTCTGCTGCCTGCCAGCGCTCAGCCCTTGGCTGGACATGGCTCCTAGCCCATGCCTGCATCCCTCCCCTTCAGGGATGCCCCACAAGACTGGGGCATGGTCAGGAGCTCCCTCTGCAGTGGCTGGTGTTGGTCAGTGTGCTGTAATGTTGTGGAGAAACTGAGGTAGAGCTCGTCTGGGGGGCAGCCTCTGCCTGCTGGGCTGCGCTGCTTCCCTGTCTCCAAACATTCTTATTCCAGTTTCCCCTTTTGTTTTTTCTTTTTTTTTGTTTGTTTGTTTTTTTCCTTTCAGTTCTTCAGAGCTTTTAGCAAGAAGGCAGATGATGGGATAAGGATTACCAGTGAGTATTCAGAGCCACAGGGTTTTTTTACCCTGGGTGCGAACAGCCCTGCTGCCTGCACCCCCCATGTGTTGGGACCTCGGAGAGCCCAGGGGGCAGCTCAGAGCGGCTCCTCTGGGCTCAGCCCATGGGACCAGCTTCCCCAGGACTGACCCTTTGGCATCCTGTCCCCCTGCAGATCCCAGTGCCACCATTGAGGACCTGCGCCATGCCATCATCACCAACCTTGAGCAGAGCCAGGATGCCTGGCCACCTGCCTGTCCTCCGCTGGAGCCAGCAAGGTAGGGGTGGCGTGATGTGGGGGCGGCCTCCATCTCATGGAGAGCGGGTTTCTGGGGAAATCCTGAGCCAAAAATGAGCATGGAGCAGCCACTGCATCACCCATGTCCCAGGGAGATGCAGATGATCTGGCAGGGCTAGAGCCATTTATGTGGCCCAGATGAGATGGACCATGTTGTTGCATCTCCTACCAAACCTGCTTGTCAGCCTTAATTAGAGCAAGTGGCGCCTGGGCTGGGGACGTGGCAGTGCTGTGCCATGCTGAGTGAGGCCACTGCTGTTAGCAGCTTTTTCCTGCCCCAAGAAAGGGTTTTCTTGATTTGGTACAAATTTGTTGGGATCTGAGTTGTCTTTAAAAAGATGCAGGCAGTTGCTCCACTGTCTGGGGGCAGAGCATTTGGCTTTCCCAAAGTGACGGTCAGGCTGGGCCCATGCTTCAGGTGTCTGGGGCTTCCATGTCCTAGCCAAAAAAACAACAGCCCTGGTTCAAGTTCTTTGCTGTTTTATTCCCCTGGGCAAGCATGCAGCTCCCTGCTGCCCTGCCCATGCTTTGTTTTCTGCCTTCTTGGCTGACCCCAGCAAGTTTTCTCAAAGCCTGTGAACCGGAGCAGAAAATTGGGCTGGAAACTTCAGCAGGGAGGAATTGGTGGGGCTGAACCCGCACCGGCATCCTCTGATGAATCCCTGGGGGCGAGGGCCAAGCTCCTTTCGGGTGGTGGGGGCAGAGCATCTGAGACCATCTGCTTCCCTCTTGCAGCGCGGAGGAGGTTCGCAGCTTCTTCCAGAGGAACAAGGACCAGTACCTGGCACTGATCTTCGAGAAGAGCAACTCCTTTGTGGGCAGAGAGGTGGGTACAGCTGCATTTATCCCCCATTTCTCTTGAAGCCTGTGTCCCTGGTGCCAAGATAATTCCTGGGTGCCTTTGGCAGGGAAGTCCTCTCCCAGCAGCCTCGCTGGTCGGCTTGCATGCCGCTTTGCAGGCGTGAAGTGCTTTACATGTGCTGAATAGCCCTGCGGCATCCCCAGTGGGGTTGGGGGTCCTGTCACCCCCGCACCTGACCCCGGGGCTGCTGGGCTTGCAGGTGGCGCTGGACATGCTGCAGTATGAGAACGTGGCAGTGAGGAGGGTGCTGAGCAGCGAGGAGGAGCTTGTGGAAAAGTTTGGTGTCACCACCTTCCCCTCCGGCTACCTGCTCCTCCGCAACGGCTCCTTCTCCCGCCTGCCCGTGTGAGTGTGGGACATGAGGGGGAGGGTCTGGGGACCACAGCAGGGTGCCAGGCTTGAGCCCCATCAGCTCTCCTTTCTAACTGTGGGAAAGCTTCCTGGGAAGGAGACAGTGGCTGGGTCGGGCAGGCTGGCAGTTACTGAATGGAGCTGCCAGCTCTGCCTGGAGCTGGCAAAAGGGAAAATGGCTTGTGACCAAACCACCCCTCTGCCACATTAGCCTGGAGGTGGCACGGCATGGCTGCCTGAGGCTCAGCTCTGCTCCAGGTTGCATGCCAGGATACCCACTGCTGGGGCAGGTGGAGACTATGGACCACCCCATACTCATTTCCCAGGTCTGAGTTGCCGGTCTGGCTAAGCCTTTGACCTCCTTTGCTTCCGCCTTGGGGCCCAGGGGCTGTCTGGAGGGAAGAGGGTCTTTCTCACAGCTTCTCCTTCCTTGCAGGCATGTGGAGGCGCGCTCCTTCTACACCTACTACCTGCGCACGCTCTCGGGTGTCACCCGTGGCTCCTACAAGCTCAACACAACCGTCGGCACTTCCAACGAGACCAGCGCCGCCCAGCCGAGGCGTGCTGACCGGTCAGACCCCACCACTTCATCATTTTGGGTCTGCGGGAGGCCGGGGCTCGTGCAGGGAGGAGGTGTCATGGCCACGGGTGGGCGAAGGGCTGGGAGCATGCCTTTCCCCTGGGAAAACCCCTGAATTGTGGCTGGGTCCCTGGGGGTCCAGATTAACGAGCTGATGGACCATCATGTTGTGCTGCCCTCCCCAGCTCCAAAGTATACGTGGCCGATCTGGAGTCCACACTGCACTACTCCCTGCGGGTGGAGGCTGCCCGTGCCGCCGCACTGTCAGGAGCCCAGCTGGCTGCCTTCAAGTGCTACGTAGCCACGCTGGTGAAGGTGAGGAGCTTTTGGTGTCAATAGAGGAACCATCTGTACCTCCCCGTAGCTATTTATAAGGTGAAATGCAAATGCAGGGTGCAGACCATGTCCCAGTGCTCGCAGGTGGCGGAGTGTGGCGGTGTCCAATGCGAGCCCTGCGTGCCAGTGCTCGGTGCGGCACAGGGCCGTCCCCGTCCCCACGGAGCTCCAAACCCAGCCCAGAGTCCCAATGGAAGCTGGCGGCTGAAAGCAGGTGCCGGAAAGTTTCAGATGAGACCTGGGGTGCAGGTATAGGTGACCAGAGCAGGCTCAGTGCTTGCAGGAGGTGTCGTGTCGAGGCAGTAGGTCTTTTCAGAAGAGACGCTGTCACCCACCGGAGTGGCAGAGATGATCAGAGTGGTTTGTAATTCTGATTGCCTGACTTGGATGCCCGGCTCAGGGAGCTGATCTCTGCAGGCTCCTTTGGTAGTCCAGCGAAGGGTCTCCTGCTCTGAGTCAGGCTCTGGAAGAGCCTAATTTAAGGTCTTCTTTTTTTTCTTTGTTGGGCTTGGTGAAATTGAATTATGTAGGAGCTTTGAGCCAGCAGAAGCAGGGCAGTTTAATTTCCTGGTGCGATGGAGCGCTGTGTTTGGCTGAGGTTTCTACCACTGGGGTTGCAGGAGCCCTGTCCCAGCCTGGGCTCCTTGGCAGACCTTCACCCGGCCATGACTGCTTTCTTTGCTCCCTCCTTTGTCACCCAGGGTCTCGTGCTTGGTTTGGACCTTACGTAGCCCTCGCTGAGGTGCGAGACACCCCCCTGCTCCCACCCCTGCCTGCTCTCCCCCAGCAAAGAGCTCCGTACGTGAGACACTGGTGCAACGAGTCTTAAGCCCTCAGCTCACAACTTCATGTGGCTCTTCCTCTGCTGGCCCCCAGCTTTCACCCTCGCTATTTCTCCCTCTGTTGAGAACCACAGGGTTAGGGAAATACATCCCCCGTTGCGTCGGCTCCCTGAGGCAAGAATACGAGGTCGCTGGGGTGGTGGGGAGCAGCAGTGGTTTTATTTGATCAGCTTTTAATTCTTCCTGCGAACCTTCCCCTGGCTGGCCAAGGACAAGCCGGACCTGGCAAGGAGGCGAAGCTGCGTCCCTGCCGCGGGCAGGAGGCACAGGGCAGGGAGTGGTGGGTGTCAGTATTTCCCTAAGGATGCCGAGACCATGCTGCCATTGCCACGTTCATCCACAGGACGGAGCAGTGTCCCCAGGATTGCTGCCAGCCCGGTAGGGCTCAGGCTGGGGGAGCTCAGCCAGCGGGTCCCAGCCTTAACTGTTGCATTTCCAAGAGGTATTTAAGGCAAGGAGGAGAGAAAAACTCTGACTGGAAAGAAGTGGTGCGTGGAAAATGGGGAATCACCTGGAAGAGCTTCCTGCCAAAGGAGCATGGGGGGGACTGCATTTTGCAGCAGAAATGTCAGGTCACAGATGAATTCCCCTGTGAATTTGGGACTTTCCGTGCAATTCCCCACAGGACTGGGGAGAGCAGCTCAGACTTAGCAAAGCACCCCTTCCTTTGGCTTCCCTGATACTTTTCCTATGTGCTGTTGGTCTCGTCCTGTGGGTCGGTCCCTCTGTCCATCCATCGGTGGCACGTGCTGGTGGGCTGCCCCCTCTCCACCTCTCCTGCGGTTTTACAGTGCTGCTGCTAATCGGCTTTGCGCTGACTTATGGCCAGAGTGGCTTTTTGCCTCCCTCAGACGGGGCCGAGGTTCAGAGCCTGAACGCGCACGCAGGGGCCTCGCTGCTGTGGGAGGGACGTGCCGCAGCCCCCAGCCCCGTCGGGCTTGGCACCAAAACCTTACCTGGACTGCACTGTCCTCCGGCACGTGCTGCCATAGAGGATGCTGGTGCTGCCCGGTGCCCGTCCTGCTGAGCCGGGGGTGCTGGTGGGCTGCCCTGCTGCTCCCAGGGTGGGCTCTGGGTTTCCTCACCCCTCTCTCCCCTCTGCAGTACTTCCCCGGGCGCCCCTGTGTGCAGACCTACCTGCAGTCCCTGGACAGCTGGCTGAAGAACTGGACGGAGCCCGAGCTGCCCCGTAGCGTCTTGAAGGAGGCCGTGAAGAATAACAGAGACGTAAGGCACCCATGGAGACCCTGGGCCCCACTCTCCTCTCCTCACCCCTGCCCCTTTCCCGCCACCCCATGTTATCTGCCGGCTCCATCACGCCGTGTCCATCTGTCCTCCAGGCCTCCCACCCTGCCGTGCTCCCCACCAACGTGACCTGGGTGGGCTGCCAGGGCAGCGAACCCCACTTCCGTGGCTACCCTTGTGGGCTCTGGACCGTTTTCCACCTGCTGACCGTCCAGGCTGCCCAGAGCGGCCCCGACAAAGGTATCGGCGTCCCTGGGGGGGCTCGGGGAAGGGCGTCTGGGTGGGCTGTGGCACAGGCAGGGATGCTGCGTTCAGGCAAAAGCTTGTCTTGCCCCGAGGCCGGTCTGTGGGTAGGGCAAGAGCTGCAGAGTCGGGGTGCGGGGCTGCCATCCCGGCCGTGGGACCATGGTGGTGGCACTGCAGCGTTACGGACTCACCCTCCCATCCCCCACTGTCCTCTGCCTCCCCCCAGAGCTGCCGCTGGAGGTGCTGAGCACCATGCGCTGCTACATCCGGCACTTCTTTGGCTGCCAGGAGTGTGCCCAGCACTTCGAGGCCATGGCTGCCGAGTCCATGGACCAGGTGGCGAGCCGGGAGGAGGCCATCCTCTGGCTCTGGTCCCACCACAATGAGGTCAACGCTCGCCTGGCAGGTAAGGGTGGGCCGTGGGGAGGGGAGGCAGGGTGGCTTCCCAAAGGAAAAGGGGAGGTGAGGTGGAGGAGCATCCCTCCTCCTGGATGGAGTCAGCAAATAGCTGCATTAGGGTGCAATGGTGGGGACATCCCGTTGTCATTGCTCCCCATCAGTGGGGACAGCAGCTGGTCACACAGCATCAGACTGCCCTGGAGATGCAGTTGGGTCTTACAGGCTCCCTGCAGGGAGCTTCCCAAAGCTGTTGCATGCCCTCAGGGGACCCCTCCTCTTCCTGAGATGGCTCCTCCAAATGTCCCCATCACCATCCCCAGCTGCTGGATGGCTCTGGGCTGTTTGTACTGGTACACGGGGAGGGCTGCAGGGAGGGCTGCGTCGCATGTCCCCCCTCTAACCCCCTCACTGGCTCTGGTCCCTGCAGGAGATGACACAGAGGACCCCAAGTTCCCCAAGCTGCAGTGGCCTCCACCAGACTTGTGTCCCCAGTGCCACAAGGAGGAGCAGGGGGTGCACGCCTGGGACGAGCCAGCTGTGCTCATCTTCCTCAAGGCGCACTTCTCCCCGGCCAACATCTACCCGGACTATGCCGAGGCTGACCCCCTCCCCGTGGCCGGGGAGGAGACGGGGGCCAGGCTGGGCACCGAGAGCCTGCGAGAGGAGAGGGAGAAGGAGGAGGAAGAGGAGGAAAAGGAGACAGAGGGCGAGACGAGAGCTCCAGGGCGACCGGGCTCCCCTGAGCCGCGGCGCCCCAGCATTGTGCGGCTGAACCCCAAGCTGCGGGAGGCAAGCGAGGACATCGTGGACCTGGACTCCTTCAGCGAGCAGCACTTCAAGAGCCAGGCGCTGCGAGCAGCAGCTGGCCGGCGCCGGTGGCTCAGCAAGCGAGACACCATCGCCCTGCACCGGGATGCCGGAGTGGGCCGGGAGCGCCAGCAGGCTTCTGGTGTCCTGGTCCGGGAGGAGGAGGAGGCCGGGGAGGGTGTGCAGAAGAGACCCTGGCTGCGGGTGCTCGGCTTGGGCTTCTCCCGCCTGGACATCAGCCTCTGCATCGCCCTCTACTTCCTCTCCTCCATGTGCCTCCTGGGCATGTACACCTTCTTTCGTCTCCGCACCCGCGCCCGGAAAGGCCGCCCTGGCTTCCCCGTGGCCTGAGCGCAGTTTCAGGGGGGTGGGGGCTGCCCCCAGGGTGGGTGGGTTGCTGATGTGGGGCATCCCTGGCACAACATTTTGTCTCCCAGCCGGAAGGTGTTTGGTGCGTTCCCCTCATGAGCTGCCCTGCTTGCAGCGGCCGCGTCACCCGGGGGGGGGGGCGGAGGGTGGAGGGCTCTCTTTGGGGGGAAGGAGGGGTCGGAGCACCCCCTGACAGGTCATGGGTGCCATGTTTTCGGGTGCGTGGGAGCTGGGACGCTGACAGCAGTTGGTGTCTTGGCACCCAGCTGCCCTCGGGAGCTCCCCGGCGCTGGGGTGGTTTCCAACTGGGAAGCCCAGTCCCGTGCTGGGGCAGCAGCCCTTTGGGGTCAAACCACTAGTGGGGCCAGGAGGGTAGGGGTTTAGCCCCCCAAAAAGCACTGCTGGATGGGGGGTGGCAGTTGTGGGTTCAGCTGCATTTTGTGTGTCTGCCCCCACTTCAAGACGTTGACTGGGGCCACCTTGCCTTTCCTTGACCCTTCGCCATGCTCTTCCTTGCTCTCCGCTTGTCTTAGTGGAATAAATTATTTTTTCCGACGCCAGCCCCGCTGTGTCGGCTGGTCCCTGCCATGCAGGCAAACCGGGGCAGCGCCTCCCCTCCCTGCCGTTCTCTCACCGCCGGCTGTCCCCACTCCAGCCTCCCCCATCACCCCGGGAAGAGCACTGCCTTGGTTTAAATCCTTTAAATACTTTTAATTGTTATTATTGTACATTTTCTCCTGCTTTTTCCTTCTGGATGCACCTGTGGCCAGCTGCCCCTATACACCCAGCGAGTCCCTGTGGTTGGGGTGGCTCATGGTTTGTCCTCAAGGGGGGTGATGGAGAGGGAACCTGGAGGAGGTGGGAAGCTGCTGGAAAAATATTGGCGCAAGCCATGGAGCCGCAGTTCAGTGCTGGCTGTGCCAGTGGCCCGGAGCAGGGAGACACACGTGAGCATCCCTGCATCCCCCCCGGGGACCGGGACCTCTGTGGCCACCGGCCCCCTGCGCTTGTCCCCGATTCTGTCTGCCCTTTTATCCTTGTTAGGAATCATTAAGGAAAACGGTTGTTTTCCAGAGTCGGGCCCAGGGCCGGGGCCATCTGCTCTCCTGGCGCTGCCTAAATCCCCCTGTAACAAATTCATTGGGATTACGCTGCCCTCCCCTAATCCCAGCCCTTCCCCCTGTGCGGGGGATTTAAAAGGATTAGAGCCCGGCCGATAATAAACTTTATTAAGGGGGAGGGGGGGTGTCAATCCGATTTGGAGCCTTTTTCTTGATATCTTCACTTTGCCCAGGTGGGAGGCGAGGGCTGGCGGGATGGGGAAGGAGTGTGGCCAGCTCTGCTGCTGCCCAGGCACCGGGAGCTCTGGCTCCTCCGGCCCTTCCTCCCTCACCTGCCCTTGAAATAAATTTTCTTGCTCGGTCTTATGTTCTTCTCTGGTGTCTGTGCATGGTCACACCTCCACAGGACACGGGGCTGGCACCCCTCCCCTGCCGCCGCTGGCCCCTTTGGCCTTGGCCCTGTCCCTTAGGTGGGGTCTTGGTGGCCTCATCCCAGCATGGAGGGGGAGCTGTGTCCCCCTAGCCGGGTGCCGGTCCTGCCCACCACAGGGTGATGGATGGAGAAGGCTGCAGTGGCTGCAGCCCTGCCACCTCCTTCTCCTTGATTTCCCCGGGGGGGTTTTCCCCAACATCAACAACCCCCCGTGCACCCCCTCCCCACCAGCTGCTCCCCCAGCGTGGGACTGAGGGCTTGTGATGAGGGGCTGCCCATGGTTACCCCCAGCCCCAAAATATCTCAGTGGGGCTACCAAAGCTGGGGACAGGCTGGGCTATGTATTAGGGGGACGCGGTAGGTGGGTGCCTTGGGGGGGATGCAGCAGGAGGGTGCAGGGGTTCAGGGCTGGGGAGGTGGGTGCTGGGGCAGGGGAGGAGGGAGCTGCCGGAAGGGGGTTAGCAGGCAGCCACGCAGGCAGGGCTGCCCAGATAAGCATCCCCGACAGGCCCGCCGGGGAGATTTACAGGGCCAGGGAGCTAAAGCTGCCATGCACGCAGGAAAAAGGGAGTCCAGTAAATAGACTTTCTGTAATCCTGTTTGGTGCACTCCCAATCCTCCCGGCCCCAGCTCTCCTAGGCTGTGGCACCGGGGTGTCATCCCCCCCAGCATGCGGGGAGCCCCGGCACAGGGCCCAGACTGGCTGGTGCAGGCAGGCAGCAGTGCAGTGCAGGCAGCAGTGCAGGCAGGAGGCTGCTGCAGGGCTCAGTGCTGCCCAGAGGAGTGTCCCCCACACCANCCCGAGCCCTGGCACAGGGGTAGCATCAAACTGTGCCGTGGCCGCGCTCACGGGCAGGATGTGCTGTCCGGTGTGGGGACCCCACTCCCAGCCCTCCAGGGCGCCCTCCCCGATGGGGGTTACCCCTTCCCAACACCTTAGTGAGTCGGGGCGTCCCCAGGGCTAATTACCCAAATGGCTGCAGGCTGGCGTGAGGTGGCCGCTATTCCCTAATACAATTTACCCTCAAGTGCAATTTAATTTTCCGTGAGGCTGGTGGCCAGCCCCCCGCACATCCAGCCACCTTCCCACCCCTTCGGCACACGCTCCCTCCTGCCTTGCCTTTCTTCCCTTTCCCTCCTCGGCACGGGCGAGAGCCTTTCTCCACTGGCATTCCCCTCCACCCGTGCTTGGGCCATAAAATCACCAGGGGTTCGCTTAACGTCGATTAATTTTCAATTACAATTAGCAACGCCCCATTTGGCAGTGCCTGCGAGGGGAGAGGCTTTCTCCAGCCACTGGTGAGTACCCGGGTCTCGCCACGCTAGTTCTCACTCTGGGCCACCCCTGGCAATAGTGGTGTATGTAGGATGGGGTCACGGGTAATTACTGGGGTAATTAAGAAGCGGGGAGCAGTGGGGGCTGCTGGTGGGCTGCGTGCATGGGGGTCCGGGGTGCCGTGTCTGCCGCTGCGTGAAAGGGAAGTGGCCCCATGCCGAAGGGTGGCTATGGCAGCTTTGGCCCCGTAAGGATGTCTCCCCCTCGGGCTGGGGGAGCTGTTTTTGTCATGCCCGGGACTCTTGGATCTGGGCTGAGATCTGGCAAATGGATTGCATGGGTGGTATGAAGCCCTGCTGCGGGCTGAGCTCCCCGGCACCTCCAAGCCCACTCAGGCTTTGCNCCCGAGGCACGGGCCAGGTGTGGGGTTTCCTTGCACTCCCAACTCCACCTTGAAACACGCCTGTTGCACCTGGGAATGCTGCACTGATGTCCCCCGTAGGTGACACACTGCCCTCGGTGGCCCCAGTTCCTGTGTGCCCGGGGCTGGGGGCACACGAGGGGAGGCTGAATCCGAGTGCCAGCAGAGGCTCTAGGGTTTACCGGCTTATTTATTATTAATTAATACCAGCAGGGAAGGTGCAGGAGCACCATTCCCACTTGTCTGCGGGTTTTGCGTCATCACGTCACGCTGCTGGTGTCTTCATCCAGCTGCCAGGCCAGAGGGGGTTCAGGTGATGTGGAGGAGGGAGCAGGGCATCTGTGCGGGGCTAGAACCACCCCCAAAACTGCCCTGGAAATACAACCCTCTGAAAACTGTGACATTCACCTCTTTGCAGGCTGGTCACCACTGATCTTTAGCCCTGTTTTAACTGTGGGAGGAGGAGAAAGCCTGGTAGGGGGGGATTTCACACCCATCACATGTAACCCCCCCTCCTTGGGCACCACCAGGACCCGGCAGCATCTTGGGTGGCACAAAGGGGGTTTGCTGGGCCAGCAGCTTGTGCCCATCTCAGCCACCCCCTCCTCCCTGCATTCCAGGGTACCAGGGTATGCTGGGGAAAAAAAAACCCAGAGACACAAAAGAAAACCAAAAGAGACCAAAAACCCATCAATGCAAGGAAGAGATGGACAGCAGGAAGGATGGAGGGGGACAAAGCAATACTGCAACAGTGGGGAAGGGATGAAGGCTCTACTGGGAAGATGTGGTGAGCCGAGAGCGAGCAGGGAGGAAGATGCTGGTGGGCATTTTTTTTAGTGGACACTCGTGGTGGCAGCTCCCCCGGCAGCTGGATGCTCCCCTGAGGTGACAGCTCGGCGTTGAGTGACTCCCTTTGCCCACTCCATGAGTGATCCAGAGCAGGGCAGAGGGGGCTGGATCAATCTGGTAAAGCAGAAAAATGAATGAAAATTGAATTCCCCGTGGAGAAGGGGGTGGGGGGAGCTGTTAGCCCGGCTGAGAGATAAATCAGAGCGTGCCAGAGAGGGGAGACTGAGATGACTCCCAGCAGCCGTGGAATAATTAGGGAAATGGGTTGGAAACGCAAAGCAGTGGGACGGGGAGGCCACAGGGAGGTGTCTGTCTGTCCACCTGTCCACACGTCCGGCTAAACTTCTCCCGTAAATCTGCCTTAGAGACCTGCCTTTCTGCATCCCCAGGCTGGGAGTTGCGCTCCAGTGCTGCTGGCCGGCTGGGGACCGTGCGGGGGGACGGCAGCCCCTGCCCCAAGGGGCCGGGGAGCGCAGGTGGCCGGGGGCGGCGGGGGCCTGGACACGCTTAATGCACTTAAGAGCCAGCGCTTGATTTAGGGGAGAAGGGCAGGGAGTGGGAGGGGATGGGATTCACCTCCCCCGTGGTGGGAAGCCGATTTCGGGGCTCGGTTGACTGCGGGGGTGGAGGGGGTGCTCACTGCTGCAGTGAGTATGCACCGGTCTCTGCCCAGTGGTGCGAGATGAGCTGGCTGGGGTTTTGCCAGTAAAATGAAGCTTTGGGGTTAAAAAATGGCAGCTCATTGAAAAACTATCTTTGGTTTTTGTTTTTTTTTCCTAAGGAACCATCAGGTTTAATACATTTCTTAGGTTTTATTACTTTTATTTTTAAACAACTTTTTCTTTCCAATTGCCGGTATGTGCCACTCGCACATTTTCTGAGGGGCTGGTTCAGTTGTTTTTTTTCAGGTGTGAAAAGCCTCTTCCTAGTTTTCATTTCAGCATGGAAACGAAGGCATGGGAAGGGCACACGTGAGCGGGGGGGCGGCTGCGCTCTTGGCTGGGCTGAGCACCCTTCCCTCCCCTCCCCGCGCTGCCACGTGTGCCATCTCGGAGGTTTCACCCCGCTCGGGCAGGCTCAGCGCTCCATGGCCCCGCCAGCCGGGCAGAGCGGGATGTCACGGCACATCGGGGCCGTTTGGCACCGTTTTTCCCAAGACGGTGACGCGGTGAGCGTCAGGAAGGGCGATGCTCGAGGCACCCACTCCAGCTAACTTCAGCTGTGTTTCGGTGAGCGTCCTTGCTCGGCCCGTTGCCACTGGGTACCGCTGCCTCCCAGCACATTGGTTTTGCTCTGGTGCCATAGGCTGGGTTGCCCCAGGGTTTCCCCTTGGCAAAGCCCCGTGGGGATCCTTCCGGAAGCTGTAATCACGCCGAGCCCTTTGCCCTGTGACTACGGCATCGCCATCCTTGTGCCACAGCAGCGGGTGGGCTGTCAGACTGGGCATGCTGCAGCACTGGGGAGCCGGGCTGGCTCTTTCCGTGCCCGGATGCATCCCTCGGGGAGCTGCCCTTGGGACAGGCCCCCAGGCACGGGTGCGTTACAGCGCCCTGTCGAAGCCGAGCTTGCCGCGGTCGTGCCCGGTGCTGGGGCTGCCCATGGGGGTTACCAGCCGCTGGGAAATGGCTCCCGTTGGCGCGGCAGTAAGGGGATGGCGACGTGCCGGTGCCCACCGGAGCCGGGGAAGGTGCCTGCCCGGCCGACCCCCCGTTCCCGGCGGCAGGAGCGCCGGGGCTGGGGCTGTGTGCCCGAAGGGGGGACTCGCCACCCCCTCCCATGGAGCGGGAGAAGGTCCCCGAGCCCCGACGGCAGAGGCTGGCGCCTTCGGCTCTTTGCTCTCTCCTACCAATGGCACCGTCGCGCAGAGCTCCCTGGCACCGGGCAGCCCCCCCGGTCGCGACAGCACTATGTATGTCGCGACAGCGCCAGACGCTGGGGCCCGGGCCCGGCCCCGGAGCGCTTCGCGGCCGCGGGGCGCCC
>VZTL01035242.1:0-24129 GCA_013400535.1 Scopus umbretta | reverse complement strand
TTTTTTTTTTGAGGAGGAGGAGGAGAATGTCCTCTTAAGATGAACTTGCTTTAGATGCCTAACTCAAGCCATCTTAGGATTCTGAGAGAAGGAATACATTTTCTTCTGATCTGATTAGGGACACTGCAATTCTCAGGTTATTCTTAATCCTTCCTTTCCTCTATGGTTTGCTCTTGGCTTGTTTGCAAGACTGCTTGCTGGGGATAAAGGTAAGCTTTTAATTTCCAAGTCAGTGTAGCTAGAGCTAAGATGATAACATGTTCTGCCTCAACTTTTTTAAAGCTTCGGTGAAAGTCATCTAGTTATTCTGAGAATAAGAAAGGGAAAAGAAATAATTTTGCCATTAAGTTTTCTTTAGCTGCTAAAAAACAAGTACTAGTGACTCCATAAAGCAAAACAAATCCAAAGAAATAGTGACAGTTCCTGTAGGTTGGCTACAAAGGTTTTGTCAGTCCTTTAGCTGAAATGCACATAATGTTCTTTCCTGCCTGTGCTCCCACATATCCCTGCAGCAATCCTGACATACATGTAGCATTTCCCAAATAAGGGATGAAGCACAGAGATGTTTGGTTAACGAACTGGCTTGTGGATGTTGTAACTATATGGCACCCAGTCTAGTAGAGTGGGTAATGCACAGGAAAAATTGTTTGAAGGGTGATTAGAAGCAAAATAGCTTCATAGTGCTGTTTTCTACCAGGCATTCCTTCGTTTGAGCTCCAAAAAGGACACTGCATAAGCAAAGTGTTTAAGTGCTACATGACAGTAGTTCTGGTTTTGTCATTTCTGATAATAATTCTGTGCACTGTTCAACTTGCTGTTGCTTCATGTTCTCATTTCAGCAAATATTGTTAACCATGTTGCACAAATGAGTTTACAGAAGATTAAAGTTGAGCTTTATACAGAAGGGCCTTACAGCACACACCCTGCTTAGACAGAAGAAGGGTATGTTATTTGAACCTCATAGTCTAACCGGCAGCAAGTAAGTTTATAAAGGTAGTAAATTGCATTTTTCAAACCATGGTTGATTTCACTTAGCTTTTTTTGTTAAACAGCTGGTTTACGTTGAGGCAGTTCCAGCCACTGACTCTTAACTCTGGGATGCATGTTACCAACCTGACTTTCTGTGATCTGGAGTAAGGTGGTTTCAAATAAAGACCATGAGCTGTTCTGATTCTGTTTACACAGATTCTGCCCTTTGTCCAAGCTCAGGGTTGGTTTTTTTCCCCCTGAAACTCTGAACAGAAACTAGCGGTTCCTAAGGTCAGTTCTAGGCTTAAAAAAAANAAAAAACAAAAATAAAGGGGAGGAAAAAAAAAAAAAAAAAAAAAAAAAAAAAAAAAAAAATCCATAGGTACGTCAATTATTTAAAGGCTAGATTCTATAAGTATAAAAGTGCCAAGCTCTGGCTAGTGTCCCACAAACAGAAGATAATGAATATTTATTAAATTGTAAGAGGAATCACTAAATGCGCAAAATATGGAACTCTAAACATTATTAATGAAAAATCAGAATATCAAATTTTAGGGTTATCTGTACATAAGACCTTTTCTGATGGAAGTGAAAAAAAAATAATTTATTATTTGTTATTTTTGAAAAGGATAAGCTTCTTGGCCTCTTCTGTGCCAGTACTGACACTTGGCCTGGAACTGTGTGTAATGAATTTCAGAAGCTGGTGCAGATGGAAGTCTCCCACACCCACGTAAACATTTTTACCTCATTGAAAACAGCAGAATCTTCATCCACACCATTATGTCCACAAGACACAGCAACTGAGAATAGGTTTTCTCTGCTGTGTAGGGTTCTCCTCTACCTCATCCTTCTTGAAAAATTACTTAGTAAAACCCTTATTAGCAAATCCCTCTCAGTTATTTATTACTACTTACATATATCTGTATGTTCTCCACTGTGTCATGTTTATGTGAGCTGGATTACAGACGCTTAACATCTGAATCCTTACTACGTTCTTTTTTCTCTGAAGCTTTGTGTGTAAGCATATTGTAAAGTCTTTAATCATGAATTCATCTCAAATGTCAATTTAGGAAAGCCTATTCTACAGGCCACAGGCTACTAGTGGGTTGGGGTTTTTTCAGTTATTTTGCTAGTTTGCTTTAAGTGTATGTAATTCTACTAGTACTTAGCTGGGGGGGGGGGAAGTGTAAATGTTGCATCCATTGATGAGAGTTTGGAAATGTTTCAGCGTTCAGGTGTCTTCATCACTACTAGGAAGGTGGAGGTATTTCTGCATCTTGTATGTTTACTATCCATAGCCAGAAACTTAAGGATAAGTCTTGGAGTAGTATATAGTGTGTGTGTATATATATATATAATAGTACTGGAGGAGTACTATAAGGCCAACAGAGGCTTTAATTCAGGTTTTAATACAGATTTTAATTAATTTATGTAATTTTAGATGTTTATGAACTTCTGGTTTTTTTAATACTACTTTGGCCCTGATTCTGTTTCTTCCATGCCGTTTACCATCTCAAAATGCCTCTGTACCTAATAGTACGTGCCGGAGCTTGGGGACTCCCAGTCTATTTCACTTATGCCAAATTTGTAAAGAGTTGCAGGTTGTAGAAGGAGAAGAATCCTTTTTTATACAGAGAAAAATATTTATGTGAAGAAAAAACAAGATGAGAATGTGAAGGAATAATTGTTTCCCTGTCTGTTAATTCCAGCATTCAACATTAAAATTAGAGAACCAAACCGGAAAACACGGGCAGCTGAAAGAGAGATGCACATGCTGCTTTCATATCATCGGAAAGTTGAGGATATAACATAAACTCTTACAGTAGGACACAATGTCCTACTTCTGTCTGGTGCTCCTGCATTCAATTAGAGCTTTGTCATTGTTCTTTTCAGTGGTCCCAGATCTTGACAGTTAGAGCAGACATTGGCAAACTACAGCTTATTAGTTGCTTATGGATCCTGCAAGTCATCCTTGCATTCTGGTGGCTTTGCAACTCCATTTAATTTTCTCTTTGAAGTTATCAGTGACATTCGAAATGGAGGTTGGCAGATACTCCATGTGGGTGGTTTTTACTGCACTTGTTTCATTCGGTAACTGCTTATAATTCTGTTTGTCTAAGACCTCTGTACTGCTTTTGTCCGTTACAGTATCTCAGCATCTTTTTTCCGTCTTTCCTTTTTATATGGCTTACCAATTTTCCATTCCTTTTATCAGGCTGTGCGGATTGTTAGTCTGTTGCCACAAATAATTGTGGCCACTGTTATTCTGGTAGGAGAGGCCTACGGTGGCATGAAAGTTCTCCCTGAAGATGTTGTCAGCTGAATCCTTAAGAAGGAACTACTGATGTTGAATATTACGACACTTCCCTATTCTTTGCCAACGTAGGGTGCTTCTACTGCATTACCAGCTTAAGGAGTGAAAGGACAAAATGAAAAGAGGATTTAATAGAAATGTGTTCTATTCAAGTATAAGCATGTTAATATATTGAGTATATTAGAAAAGCCTCATAAAAGTAATCAAATGGAAAACTTGTATTTAGATGTATAATATGAAATATGGAAATATCTTTCAGTACAGAAAAGTTTATTGTCCTTTTCTGTTTTGAGAAATTTGGAGGCTATAAGTGTGAGAAAGTGAACACGTTTTAAAATGGCATCACCTTTTCTCAAAGGTGGGATTGTAATAAATGTACTTCTTAAAGTAAATTTAAGACTTGTAGTAAATAGACTTTAATATACTTTCAAGAAATGAGAGACATTTTCAGAATAAGTATCTACACTGAGAAAATTACCCCAGAACCAAGAAACAGCACTTGTTCAAAGAGCCTAGAGGTGAAGGCTGATACGCTGCTGTTGGGAATGTGTTCCGACTAAGGTCTCTAATGGACTAGATCCTCTCTGTTGGCATAGGACGCTTAGGTGTGCTGAGTCACTTGGTGCAGTGTCAAACACAGGCACGGAGTAAGAATGGTATGAGTGAAAGTAATAAGGTTTCACTTAGGAAAGAGTTCTCTACATCTTGATGATTCTTTAAGAAAAAAAGAAAAAAAAGTACTGTAAACCACCCTTTTAATTCACAACCACCTTTTTACTCTGTAAAAAATATGCTAAATATTTTTACATTGTAAGTATAACTAGGAAGAAAAATACTGCTTAGTTGCTATTAATAAGAAGTGCGGATAGGGGACAGGAGAGAAGAGAAACTAAAACATTTTAAAAGGAAGGTACTAAATTCTTTTGCTTCACACAGTCAACAGACATACCCAAGTATAAAATATTTTCTGTTTCATGCATTATCAACTATACACGCACATCAAACATGCATGTTTAAGAACAGTAGGCATAAAGAAATTAAAGTTGAGAAGTCTTTTCCTTTTCCTTTATCACTTGAGACACATATCCATTGCTCCTGTTAACAGGATTGCAACTAGTGATAAATTATGTTTAATTTAGTTTGAAATTTGCAAATTGAGTTATCAATACTGACAATGAAAAAATAGGGTATCTGAAAGGTTTAAGTCCTTGTTTGAAGTGGATCAGTACCTTTTTTTACTGTACTAGATAACAATTTAAATCATGCCTTTTAGTAGGTTTATATTAGTAGTTATGAGGCAGACTTTTGAAGGTGAGTCTTTCAATTCTTTGCTGTTTTGATTACTCACCCTTTGAAGTAAATAGTAGGAGAATCAATGGCTTGTGAACATTAGAATTCTGAATAAATTATTGGAACAAGAGGACCTGGTTTTATTTTCCTGTCTACTTATGGGCATTCACATCCTGGTCTCCATCTTCTTCCTTCCTGCTTGTGAACATTTGCTGGCCTGTCCAGCATTCCACCCTGCTGGTGGAATTTGCTTTGCAACAAATCGTTGATCATTGGACTAGATGATCTCAGAGGTCTTTTCCAACCTTAATAATTCTATGATTCTGTGAAATTCCAGTATAAAAAATAAGAACAACAAAATGAAAATACTTTCTGTTCAATGCCAGAACTTATCTCAGAATCTCATCTTTCTTTCTCTTACTTCCTGGAAATAATCTTATTCCATTTTAATAACAACTTACTCCCTTCCAGATTCGGTCTAGTAAGTGCATAGCCTAGTCGTCAGGGAGCTAGGGTATTCTGTTACATAGATAATCTCCCTCTAACAACCTTGTAGCAGTTGTTTTTTTCTTTTTTTTTTCCCCTCTCCTGCTTACATTGTGAATAACTCCAGTATCAGTTCCTCAGAGCTTCCCAGAACAACAGTTGTGGGCTTGAGGACTTAGACAACACTTTATTTTTGTCACTTTCTTTTTGTGAGATGGCCTTGGAAATCTTTTAGACAATCTAGGTTTTGTATGCAGTTTTCATTTTTGTGTCTGCAGTTGTATGGTGTGTTAATCTCTGAGGCCTGAGTTTCTGCTTTACTGCTTGTATTGCTGTTCCTTTCTTGGTTTTAGCAGTGACTGTACTTTCAGTAAATTAAGCCTTTTTCTTCAGACTTTCTCACTTGCTGCTCCTTCCCAGGAGGATCAGAAGTAAACGTAGAAGGTCATGAGACCTAAATTGTCTCTTCTAGTTCCAGTAGTTTTCTTGCATCATTATCTTAGTGTGCCCGTCGATGGGCATTGATCCTGTAAATCTATATAAATACTCACAACTTCTCATATACTTCTCAAAAATAATACAGGTAGCCTTTAAACTGATTGACCTCAAAGGAGAGGGCTAGGACTCAGTAATTTGGAAACTACTGTGACGGGACAAGTTAAAATGACAAAATAATTTTGTACCATCTGAAATTGAGTGCCGAGGACTTGCACTGTCTGCTTAATTCAGCTGTTGTAAAATTTCTGCCTACTGTATTGGAATCAGTGGAAAACTTACTTTAAGGAAAGAGATTTCTAGCTATAACTGTTTTCTTTAAAAAGACCTATTGGTAGATTCATGCTAGGGAGGAATTTCTATGCCTGAATGTGGGAGTTCAGTGGAACAGATCATCTGAAGTGATTAAACTTTTTAGAATATTCTGGCACACTAGAACAGGTGAAACATTGGCAGACAGATATGTATTTATCCTGCCAATAAAACGTGCTGCAAGCTATCGTTTTTCTATAACTTACTTTTCAACAAATTATTTAAACTGTAGTGTGTATTGCACAAGATACAATATATCCAAGATAAATCTTTGTTGTTTTACAGTCTTACAGTAATGTGCACTTCTTAAAACTCAGAAAAGCCCAGAAATTGGATTCTTATAGAAAATAATCACTTAATATTCTTAAAAAAAAAAAGCATGTTGAGGGCATGAAACGCACGTATTTAAGAAATTTATATGCAAATTCAATAATAAGTGCACCTGAATAGTAAACTTGTGGCTGCCTTACTCTAAGAGGCAACAAGAATTGGAGGGGGGAAAAAAAAACCCAACGAAAACCTAAAAAAAATCCACAAATCAAACAAAAGTGAAAGTATGCACAGCGCTTAAGTTCTAGAATAAGTTTAGGGGTTGCTTTTTTTGTTGTTTTGGGGATTTTTTGGTTTGGTTTTGGGTTTTGTGGGTGGTTTGGTTTTTTGTTGGTTTTTTTGGTTGTTTTTTTTTTTACTCTGCTGTGATCTAAACCCTGGAAGATTTAAGGTGGTCTTTGCTACTTTGTTTTTACTTGTTGCTTATTCTGCGGATGCTGCTGAATTGGTGAGGAATAAACCCACTACATAGTAACATCTTGTTTCAACGGAGATTTTTCACAGATTTCTCAAAAACATAAGTCATCTAGTAAGAACTCAGTTTTTAAAATACATTTTTAATTGTATTTCTTTCAAAAATATTTCAGGCATATGGCTCTGGTTGTGACATTGTTATTCTGGCAAATGACTTTGAATGTGTGCAAATTATTCCTGGTGCTAAACATGGAAACATCCAGGTCAGTTGTGTGGAGTGCTCCCAACGACAAGGCAGGGTAAGGATTGTAATAAATTTATATAGAATTAAAAAAAAAAATGGAATACCCTAAATAATTAAACACCAACGTAATACATTAATGGTATTAGTGAGTTAATTTCATGAAAAAGATCAGTTTTTACTGATCTGTAACTTTCTGAGTAACACCTCTTATGTTTCTCAGAGAATTGTAATAGTAATTTTTTGAGGGGCGAGTGAGGGAAGGGGAAGATATCTTGTAACAATGGGTTTTATTCCTTTCCAGGACCTGCAATAACAGGTCTCACAAAATGTGGAAATATGCATTAGTTACAGTATAGAATCAGAACTGGAATGGTACTAAAATGATTGTTATTGCTCCATTATTGTTTACTTTCATCTAGCTAAAGAAGACATGGATAAATCATTCATGTATACGTACATATACACACATATGTGCGTGTGTGTGTTTGTGTGTCCTGCAAGTAATGAATTGGAAATACTTCATTTTTCAGAAAAGCTTAGGCATGTGTAATGTGTTTAGAAGTCCTACAGCATGAGCTGTCATAACTGCATGGCCCCTTGACTGGCTATGTGGTTTTATTTTTAACCCTTAAACAATTCTAAAGAGACAGTGTAGATTGCTGAGAAAAAACTACTTTCTGTGAGGTATGGTAGTGCACTGAGCAAATTTTGTTTGTCAGTTGTCACTGCCTACTAATATTAGCTAGTTAAAAATTGGTTGCAGTATTGAGAAAGCCCTAGTTAGGATTTGGGCAGGTTTAGCTGGCAAGGCCCCTGCACTTGCAGCAGTGCAGTCCCAGCAGGACTAGAAGAGAGATTCCAGCTGCACAGGTGGCCCTTGCAAGATCACCATGAACCCTGGGGTGATTCTGCTTTCAGGACTCTGAACTCACGGTCTGTTCTTTTCTTTGGGAGTGTGTTGTTGCAACCTTCTTCCCCGCTCCCCTCCCCCCAAAGAGGAAATAAGCTTTCATAATAAATGTGATGAAACTTTTACATAATTTCTGTACTGAGGAAAGGAGATCCTGAATGGGAAGAACTTAAACAGTTTTTCTTTTAAAAGTCTTCTAAGGGAGAAAAAGGAATCTTAAAGATAGTTAAAAGTACTTGTAAGTATATGAGTATTTGGAACAGGACCAGATAAATTCCTAATAAAGACCATTTTGTTATGGAGGTTTCTGTGAAATAAGTGGGTGAAAGAAATTAAGGGCTTCAGTGGTATAAGTACTTCAGTGTTTCCATTTACCATTTGTCTCCCTGAAAATATATTTACATTTATATTTAACTGTTCATAATAGAATTACATTTCCTCCTGTTTCTCGTAGTTATTACTTAGTGGTACAAAATGGAATCTGGGAGCACACTGAGACCTAGTCACTAACAATTAATTTATTAGTTAGCTGTGAAGTACACAGAACATGAGCAGAAGAAGTGAAGGCATCAGCTTTCCCTTATGCATTAACAGTAGTTACCCTAGAAGAATATATTAGATCTGATTGACAGTGTTTATCCCACTGAACAAGATGTCTTCCCTTTTTAGAGTTAAAATCTTAAAGATGGGCTTGTTCAGAAGTATGTATATCTCAACTTCCTTAAGAAAGTATACCTATAACACAATAATGACGTTTGTATTAATTTCACTTGTCTTGAACAACAGCACATAGAAGAGGTACTGGAAATTCTTTAGCTACTTTGGAATACTAAGTAGCGGTTACACTTACCTCCTGACCTTACATTTTGAGTCTTCAATTTTATTTTTTTTTCCCCCAGATTGCAGCATCATATGGAAATGCTGTTTGCATTTTTGAACCGCTTGGTATAAATTCTCATAAAAGAAATTGTGTAAGTATGTATTTCATAACTGTAACTCAGTTTAGGCTCTTAGAAGAGGCAGAAGTCTGTCTGCACGTTGTTATTATTATTACATTACATTGGCACACAAAAGGCTAATGGATAAATGTTTTCCACCATCCATAATAAAATTGGATGGGTAGATTCTTCCACTGCATGAATCAAACTGGGGACTGCACACCTCATAAGTTCACAATAACATCTTGATCTTGAATCTCATACTAGAATGACACGTTGGCAAGTTGGTGTTTCTTTAACTTGAAGAGGTCGTCAGATCTGCGGTACAGAAGTATGACTTAGACTTGTATGTGTGTACCCAGGCTTGTTTTAACAGCACAGCCATGGCCGAGCACTCACCCATTAAGTATGTTCTCAAGCAGGTTTCACAATCTTTGTTGCATCTATACTGCCATTCTGTATGTTGTTATAAATGTATGACCTAACTAGTTTAAAGTAATCTACAGATGTATTTGTCTGTGACAGGTCTAGATCTGGTTCACAGGGCACTCTGTGATGCATTTAAATTTTTATTAAAAAATTAAATAAATTCTTAAAACTAGATTCAGCAGTTTACCACTGGGTCCTGAATGTTTTTGCAACAGGCTTAATAGAAATTTTGTAGAGAAAGAAATACCAGTACCTTTGTATTTTGCTGTTGATGTAAGAATTAATCTTTTGCTGTTTTTAAACTACAGCAACTAAAGTGTCAATGGCTTAAAACTGGGCAATTCTTCCTCAGTTCTATGACTTACAACTTGGCATGGGATCCTCAAGGTAATGTGAAGTTTGTGAAGTATTTGTTCAACATTTGTAGTTAGGAGAACTGGAACACAAATTATTTTTATTGTAGTGAAGTGTGAACATGAATATGGAAATTTTAGTGGGCAGTGTTGTGCAAAATGTGAGGCTACAGTTAGCATTTGTGAAGATGCTGTGCCAAGTGTTTGAGTCCCTTATGCCAGGTCTTCGTTTGGAAATCACAGTGTTAAGTTGCTAACTGACTTAAATTACCACTAATAATCATGTAAATAGAATTTTATCACAATGGAAGTCAGCAATATACCCAGAACAGATATTTATAAGATGTCTAACAGTGTGTATTTATTTGAGATGTGAATAGCTATTTAGCATCTGCACCATGCATTATTAAATACAATTTATCTTTTGAAGTCATCAAAAAACCTTGATTTTCTTTCTTTAAAAGTATTATAAATTCAATTTTTTTAAATAAAAACAGCTGTATAATATGATTGAATACCTTATCATATTTAAAATTAACTTCATAGTTGAGTTTTCAAACTGTTTTGAATAATTCTCAACAAAATATCATGACAGACATAATCTTTCAATATACATGCATCATCTTGGTTTCACAGCTTTGATATTACTCACTTTCAGGTAACAGGCTGCTGACAGCAACTGACTTTTTGCAATTGTGGGCCCCTCCATCTAGTGGCATTCTAGAAGAAGATGAAGATGAAGATCCTGACAGTCAGATCAAAGATGATAAAGTTCTCCCAGTTCTAAATGACTGGAAATGTGTCTGGCAGTGCAAGTGAGTGAGATAATTTTTACTTTAAGACAAATTGCAATGCCACCTCATATATCAACCCTGTCTTCGCTCCAAAATCATATTTTAAAATGTACTTTTAAGTCAGCTTAAAATGCTGTAACAGTCAAACAGTGTAAGTTACTCCAAATAAAAATCCGTCACTTTTTCAAGTGACCTATCACCAGGTAACCTAGTCAAAGGCTTATCCAAACTGTAGCACTGGCAATTTATCAAAATTGTCTCCGTTTTCTCATCTGTGAAAGTAGTGCTGAGATACTGGATGAGACTGAACAGAGGGGCAGTAGCAGGCAGATATGCTATGCTGGTAAAGGGGAGAGCTGCTTCCTGAATCTTAGGAAGAGGGTCCTGAAGAAGGAAGAGGGTCTTTCTGTCCAGGTCTGTTTGATATCCATGTTATGGAAGTGCTTCCCGATCAGCCATTTATACATATACATATATATATGCATGCAGACTTGGGAAGCAGCTCCCTATGAACCTGTTTTCTCTTGACTTTTTTGAAACCATTTTAGATTTTGTGCCCACAAAGCACTGCATAGGTTGCTTTCCTCTTTCAGACAGGTGACCCATAAGGTGTAGTCACAGACAAATAGTATCAGAAATTATCTAAAAGGTCTTTCCTTTCGTTTCTTCTTACTATTTGTCTTGGCTTCAGTGGGAGTATTGGAGCAGCTGGGACAAACTTCACTTCTGTGATCTCATTGGATCTAGCCTAGGCTTGCTGTACTTAAAACAATTTATTTTATGGGCTGTTTTTCTGTAAAACTGTGAAAATATTAAATATTTTGTTTCATTGTAGCAAAATATTTTTTATGCTTCTGCTGTTTCTAAAGTATGCTTAAAGCAACAACTATAAAATACTTAAATATTTGATTTAAGTAATGAACAGTAATACTTAATCAACCAAATACATACGGAATACTATAGAATAAATAGACTTTACTTACAACTTAAAACTTGACTCTCATGTTCTTTAGGACTGCAGTATCAGTACATTTGATGGCATGGTCTCCTGATGGTGAATACTTTGCAACAGCTGGGAAGGTAAGGACAAAAAAAGTCATTAAATAAGTGTTTGCAATGTTTTGCATGTTTGACAAAAGTAAATAAATAATATAGAATAGTCCTGGACCATACACTCTATTGTAGTCTGAGCTAAGTTAAATTATCATTTCATGTGTAATGCCGTATTTTCATGTAATTCTTTGAATTTCAGTAACAAGAAATTGGATTTAGCTGTGTACTCTTACTGAATGCTTGAGAATCAACCTGAAAATACAGTGACAATGATAGACTTGTGTGTGTGTGTGTGTGTGTGTATATATATATATATGATAAAGTATGCTTAGATGAACTTTCAGATATGGATAAACATATTTTTCTACTTCTGTTGGAAATAATGAGGGTAAATATTAGATCATTATGATAGAACACATACACATTTAAACTGGTATAATGTGCACACCTCAGTGGATAAATTAGAGAAGTTTTTCTATTTAGTGAATTTTGGGTTCAATTATCAGTTCTTCTATTTCAGTTTGGTATGTTTTTGTCAAATTGCTATTCAAGCTAAGCTTTCAATTAGTAATTCTCTTTAATGTCATCCTCTCATTTGAGTGATTCCCTTTGGTTTTCAGGTCTGGATAAGTAAGCATTTATTGCTTGCGCTTGATGTTGGGCAATGAGTTGAATTTTAGGAACCTTTGTTTTCTTACGCTTATAAAGAGGACAGCTAAATCATGAGCTGCATTGTTTTATGTCTAAAAATGTACTTACAATACCTTAATAAATACTATTTTTAGAATCATTGTGGTTAGAAAATTATCAAAATATTTGCTTCATTCCATATTTCTGTTTCCCATGAATATACTCTTATGTAGCTAAGAATTTTACTGAGTAGATGAGGCAGATGGTTCCAGAAGTCATTTTCTCTCTGTAGGACAGCTCTATATTAGTTGTTTCATGAGATACACAGCTTTGATCATAATTCTTAACAGGGCTGCCTGTCAGACTTCCTTCTTGCAGAATCTGTGGTCAAATACTGTACTTTTTGATGCTTGTCAGGAAATACTATCTCTTATCTACACTCTGAGGTTTGTAATTTATTCATTTATTTACATTATTCTGTATCTCCACTGCAGCAGCAAGTCCTGAAATCCAGGGATGTGGCATCCAGCTGCGTACAATGTTCTGTTGTCATACTAGTAATGTTGTCCTTAGCTCCCATCAGTATAGTCATACTCCAGTATCACTTATCAGCATTTGTAGTGTTCCTGTGTCAGTGTTTCAGTTTTGTTTCAATTAACTATGTCAGTGGTGCCCAACCATTCAAACCAGAAAGGTAGCATAGGTTGTGCTGGTGGAGGGAAGGTTGTAATACGCATCTGCTCCTCTGTTGTGTGCCTATGCTCAGTAGGTACAGTGCTTTCTGTGAAAGTCAGGCTTCCTGTGCATGGGAACCAACAGGGACTTTACAGCATGAATTCTCCGTGGAGAAACTGACTGTTAATGACTTAATATTGTAGTGTGAGTGGCAGCCCATTTCTGGCTTCTATCTTTGCAGGGAAATGGACATGGGATTTAAGCACGCATATGTGCTATGCAGAAAATACATAGAGAACCAAGAGGAAAATAGGGGACTAACTGGACTGGAAGAAAAATTCCTTATGGGAGTGGAGTGTTGCCAGCAGAATATTTTTTCAGTCCTGTAACTCATTCCAGGATGACTATCAATGAAATAAGTGGTCTCAGAAATGGGTTGTCTGAAAAACTGCAAATAGTTCTGGGCCACAGATCAATTTTTCATGAAAGATACCAGAACAGCAGTTTCCTTATTATTTGGGATTTTCTTTCTGTGACATTTTTAATTATAGCTAGCTAGCTAGCTAGCTAACCCCATGTTTTTTTTATTGCTTTACCTAGGATGACTGCCTCCTAAAGGTTTGGTATCCTATGACTGGTTGGAAGTCATCTCTTCTGCCTCAAGAGAATGAAGAAAAGAAAAAATGCTCAGGGGTTGTTCACTTCTCATTTGTTTATTTGGCGCATCCTCGAGCAGTGACAGGATTTTCATGGCGTAACATTAGCAAGTACATGCCCAGGTTTGAAAGTTTTCTTTTTTAAAAAAACAAGCAAGCCTTTGACCAGTAACAGTCTGCTTAAAGTTTGGCCATCAAGAACATGATTGGATTTCTTTGCTTATAACTGCAAGAAATAAAATATATCAACATCTTCTCTGTATTACCTAGTACAATAGTGATAGTCACATCAACAGGTGAGATTTATTTTAAAATCTGCTCTAAACTTCAGTGCCTTCTCAGGTTATGCCAAGAAGCATGGATGTAAGGCTTTGTCTTCACCAGATGGTGCTATGACATTTACTTGTTTAAACAATTAGCATTTAGTAAGCTACTTTCTGTGCCTTGTTGTATATACTGATGTTTAATTAACTGTTCAATTTCACTTTTCATTATTTAGTAAAATTTATGCATTCTTCACAAAGTCCAGCAAGTCAGATAATTTAGGCAGTTTCATAACTGCAGTTTTATAATAATGTTGCACTTATCAAATAATAANTTTCTGCCAGGCAGCTTTCCAGCCACTCTTCCCCAAGCCTGTAGTGTTGCATGGGGTTGTTGTGACCAAAGTGCAGGACCCGGCACTTGGCCTTGTTAAACCTCATACAGTTGGCCTCAGCCCATCGATCCAGCTTGTCGAGATCCCTCTGCAGAGCCTTCCTGACACTCCCACCCAGCTTGGTGTCATCTGCAAACTTACTGAGGGTGCACTCAGTGCCCTCATCAAGATCATGGATAAAGACATTAAACAAGGCTGGCCCCAGTACTGAGCCCTGGGGAACACTGCTTGTGACTGGCCGCCAACTGGATTGAACTCCATTCACCACCACTCTCTGGCCACGGCCATCCAGCCAGTTTCTAACCCAGCAAAGGGTGCACCCATCCACACCATGAGCTGCCAGCTTCTCCAGGAGAATGCTGTGGGAGACAGTGTCAAAGGCCTTACTAAAGTCCAGGCAGATAACATCCACAGCCTTTCCCTCATCCACTAGGCGGGTCACCCAGTCATAATCTATGCGTTTATCAGCATGCCAAAAATCACTGCTGATATAAAACCTTTAGTTAGGGGAGTGGCAGAAATTTGTATGAAACAATAAATACTAAATATACTTGTATACTCCCCTAATTTCTGCTGTGTCCGTATAGATAATTTCATTACACTGGGTAGTAACCTTGATATGTCTGTCATTAGGGGTTTGGTCTGTAATGTGTTACTCACATCATGTCTTGATGGCATCTGTCGGCTGTGGGCAGAGACGTTGTTACCAGAAGATACTCTTCTCGGTGAGCAGATCTGTGAAACTAGCACATCCAGCATTAGCAGCACCATCTCTCAATCTGGAAAGCAAAAGGACAAAATACAGCATGCGCTAGAGGTACAAGTAAATACTTAGTTTTTATTTCAAGATTCTTAAAACAAATGTTTAAAGGATGTAGAACTCTAAGAATGTGTATTGTCTAGTTCTTACAGGGATAACAGAATAGTCTGAATTCATTCATACCAGTTTTTGAAGTCTGGTACTAAACAGTAAAGAAATCATGGAGTTTGCAAGTCTGCACCAAGCTCCATGTTCTCAAAACTAAATCTACTTTTTCTGTAGCTAACTAATAGTGATGGGAAGAGACAATGTTTAATATGGAATAATAAGTGATGGTTTCATTCTGATTGGATCTGAAAGTCTGTGATTATAAAAACAGTGGAAGCAGTATATAAACTCTCTTTATTATTTAGTTATCTGATTTGATAATTGCATTTCCAAAAGGTGGTATTACGGGGCTCTAAATTTCAGTGGCAGTCATATCAAGTCTATTAAGTTTACAGTAAGAGAAAACCTATTAATATAAAAACCGAGAAAACAAAACAAAAAAGCCCCAACCATCCACCACTCATTTGTAGACTATTACAATCAGACCAAATTTTTATTTCTTACATGTCATGACCAGGGAAAGTGGAACCAAGTAGGCTTTGGGCTGTTGAATCAGTTATGCTTTCCATGTCCTCTCAGCAATTTTCACTTACACAGAAATAATTAATTATAAAATTACGTTGCAAAGGTTACTGCTTTTAGAGTGTTGTAATCTTGTTTATGAATCTTACACAAAATATCGTGTATTTTTGTGGTGTTGTTGTAGCAGGTATTAAAGGAACTTTCAGAAGACTGTTAGAAGAGCTTTGCCTTTGGCCAGAACTGATGTACATAAGAGTAACTAATCTCTGTTGAAATCTATTTAAAATAATTCTTTTGAAATTAGTCTTCACTTCTTAGGTAGAAGGAAGTTAAAAAACTTCCGGCTTTATATAAGTGTGAATTTTTATCTTACAGTTTTTTAGTATTTCTTAATTTATTTTTTATAACTATACCAGACAATTCACCATTTGAAAAATATGAGAAAAGGACAAAGGAGATCTTCAGTTCTTGTTACCCACACAGATGTATTGCCAGACCAACAGGGTACTCATGAAGTTCAGCGTCACATTTCACATCACGCAAATGCACTTGGTCACTTCCATATAGCAGCAAGCATCAACCCTAATACAGGTGAAATACAACCATTTATTAAACTGTAATAATATATTTGCACAAAATGAAAAAAAATAAATAAAGGGGGCTGAGATGCACATTCTTTGCTTTGCCTAATTGAATACAAGTAATTTTTAGGAAGACCATTATTTCACAAGTCTGTTACTTGGCATAGAGTTTTGTAAGACAAATGAGGCTGAATTTATTCTGAATACCTTCAACACTTTTAAAAGCCAATTAAATTCATCTTTGCACATCAGAAAGCAAAAGAAACCAAAATTTCAAGTCTGCCTGGCATTTGGTTGTTGGGTTTTGGGAGGCAGTGGTATATGACGAATAGAATATTTGCATCCTACAGAATATATAGTGAATAAAAAAAAAAAAGCTGTACCAAAATTTTTGGCAGGAAAACAGCTGCTTTTTATAGAATAATGCAGAATATTTTAAACAAGGAAAAGATTGAAGAGCAATCGTGTGCCTTACCTATAATCTGTATATTAAATGACAACACTGCAACATATGAAACTGAACAATTAAAACTGTTGAGTCATTTACCATTCACATAAGAATCATTGTTCATGTAAATTTATTGATGTTAAAATATCTTTACTTCTTTTTTATTACAATTGCATGTAGAAACTTGATCTGCATCTTAGCTTTTCTAATCTCACAGGCATAAATTATGTTCTAGCTAAAATAAGTTAAATGACTTACTTAAGAAATCTGTGTCTATATGTGTATGTACATATATATATATATATAAAAGATGAGCAGTTTAATATATAGCTTTTTTATTTATTTTAAATTGTTCACAGATATTCCATCAGTCTTGGCTGGAACAGCATTTAATACAGATGAAGGAAATGGAGGCTTTGTTGTTCACTGGTTGAATAATAAAGAATTTAATTTTACATCCTCTATTGAAGTATTTATGCAGCATCTAAGAAAAATTTCTGAACAACAACTAGAACAAGATTTTGATGTTGAGGTTGAAGAGGAAGAAGAAGTGGAAGAAAAAGAGAAAGGTTTACATATGAAATTAGATCATGGTTAGTAATATTGAGATGTAGCACAAGAATTACTTTGAAGTGCATTAATGCAATAATTAATGCAATATTTAGCACAAGAATTATAAGTGCTAACATTTTATCACTAATCTAAAATAAATAGACATTTACAGATGAAATTTTGGCTGCTGTAATTTGTAGTTATGAAAAATTCAATTAATGTACTCTGTTGGAATGCAAGTGAGATACACAGTAGCTTTTGGTTTTTATTTCCTTTTTGGATATATTGTACTGAGCTATGAAATTATGACTAAGACTTGCTCTCTATTTACTTTACAATTTGATTGTCAGTAATGACATACCAATTTATGACAAGCTTTAAGAAGGGTTGGACATAGCTCCACTTTAATGCAACTGTAGTGTTTTCAGTACTGGTAAGATTTACATCTTAAACCTTAGATCACCCAGTGATCCCAGCTGTAGCTGTTCACAAAGCAATGGAGAGACTTATTTTGAAATCAATGATGGAAAACGTATCCTACCAAAAATACTTTACATTGCTGTGGGAGAGTCACTTGGCCAATAAGAATGTGTAAAAATAAAAATCTGTCTCTAGAAACCAGTAGGACCAGTTAGTGACAGTAAACTGATGATACATGGTGTCATTTATAATGCTTAGGTTCTTAAAATCTAGATTACTGATGCACTAGTTAAGTGTGTGATAATTCTTACTGAACATGCAATGCATAACTACTTCATCAATGATCACATACTATATATTTCATTATTACCTTCTAAATACAAAAAAGCCCCACATTAATTTGGAGCCAGCATTCGTATAAGCTGTGTGGTTTTATATAGTTGACCAGTATAATCTTAGGCAGGCCATTACTCCAAGTATCTGAATTTTTGCAGTTATATTTATTATTACTTCTGTTGCATAGTTAGAAGTAATAGTCAAAGGCCAGAGCCTCATATTTTTGTACAGACAGACCAAAGAAAGATGTTTCTACCCTCAATGTGCATGAATGTCCTTATCAGATAGTACTATTAACAGTTTAAAAAATACTCTGTTGTTTTGAGTAGAAACTGATAAGGAAATCTTCACAGTGGATAAAATGGCACATTTCTTTTCTGTTGCAGACTTGTCTATAGATAGAGAATCAGAGACAGGGACTGGTACAGGCTCTTCAGAACATGAAGATGGAGAAAGAGAGGGAAGCCCCAAAACATCTCTACTAGCAGGCCCACGCATGCCTCTTCCAACAGTTTTGTTAGATCGGAAAATTGAGTTGCTCCTAACTGAATGGAACAGAAATCCAGACATGCTTTTTACTATCCATCCTATTGATGGTACCTTTTTGGTGTGGCATGTGAAATATTTAGATGAATACACTCCAGGCATCTTTCGACAAGTTCAGGTATTGTATATTTTGAAACTGGTTTATTATTTATGATTTTAATCAACAATCATTGTGTCCTTTCTTTTATATCTGAACATCAATATGAATTTAATTTTAAGTACTTCTTGTGAAACAGCTAACATTTATTCAGTCTTAAGCTGCGTTAAGCTGCGTTGTTATATTCTAATTTTTTTATTTTTTTTTTTTTTTAGGTTTCATTTTCTTCTAGGATTCCCGTTGCATTTCCATCAGGAGATGCTAGTTCCCTTAGCAAAAATATTATGATGTATGCTTGCCCTGTCTTTGTAAAAGATAGCAGTAACACTGTACATCAGAAGACAATGGACTTTCCAGATAAGACTCTAGCAAATAAAGGACCAAGCTTTGCTCAGGACAGTGCAAATGTGAATATAATTTCTCCCATAGTAATGATGATTTCCAAACATATAGATGGCTCTCTAAATCAGTGGGCAGTTACTTTTGCTGATAAATCAGCTTTCACTACTGTGTTAACTGTATCACATAAATTTAGGTACTGCGGTCACCGTTTTCATCTCAATGATCTAGCTTGCCATTCTGTTTTACCATTGCTGCTAACATCTTCTCATCATAATGCTCTTTTAACTCCTGAATCAGATAGTTCATGGGACTCTGACAGGATAAACAGAATAACGGATCCTATTAAACATGTGAAAGGTACTTCTAGGCAGCAACTTAAAAATGCAGCAACCCGTACATTCCATGACCCAAATGCAATCTATAGTGAGCTGATTCTGTGGCGTGTAGACCCTATAGGGCCTTTGTCATACACTGGAGGAGTATCTGAATTGGCTCGAATTAACTCTCTTCATACCTCCGCTTTCTCTAACGTAGCCTGGCTTCCAACACTTATTCCCAGCTATTGCCTTGGTAAGTATACTTAGTATGTTTCCATATAGAGTTAACACTGCGAGTCATAGAGTTAATTTGTTAAAATAAATCAGTATTGTATTTTGGAGTGTATTTTGATTAACTTTTCAGCGATTTCCTTGTATTATGCAAATTAAGCATTTTTATTTCATTTGAGGCTAAGCTACTTCAAAACATGTCATCTGGTCTGAGTGTGTCTGTAGTTACTGTGGATCAGCTGACATTTGGTAACTTATCTGTGTCAGTAAGCAATCATCACTGACAAAAAACAAGACGATCCCTTATCTCAGTTCTTAGGTAGCTTCACTGAGTGTTCTCTGCATTGACATGGTATTAATAATGCAGATACTCTGATGACTTAGGCATCTGGGTTGTTGGCCACATACAGCTGCAGGAGGCAGCGGCTTGAACAGAGCTAGTGTTTGGGCAACTTGAATATCTGAATTATTGGGAAAGATTTTCAGCAAAAATTTACAGTATCAAAATCTTTTAACATGCTGGCTAAGAACTGTGCTTAGAAGATCCTGAAACAACACTGAGATTCCTCAGGTTATCAGTGATTTACAAAAGCTCAGCTACAACACGGAATGTTTTTAAAGAAATAGTCTGCATTAACTTTACAGAACTGCAAACAATCCTTTTCCAGAGGTCAGGCAGTACAACTTCTGATGTGTAATGCCCTAGGACAACTCTTTTGGTTTTTAATTCAATTTTAGGGCTCTCTCTTGCACTTAGGAAAATAGTCTTTACAAATGTTACTCTATTCGGTCACTCAGATACTTATTTTTGAATTACTGTAAAGGTGCTATTGTAGTAATCGTCATCTTTGTATGCAGTACTAAAAATGTCATTTGTGCTGTGGATGTAACATTAAATTTTATACTAATAATGCCAGGTTATTTTATTATGCTAAGGCCAGTCTGACCTTTGTAATGATTAAATGGGTGTCAAAGATGTTGTACAACCTCAAAAGTCCTAAATATGCTTGATAAATGCATAATATATCTTTGATTTAAAATAAAATAAATCCATTTTCTCTGCTCACATAGTAACATTCTGTGCTGTCTGAACACCACAAAGTCTTCTAAACACAAATAACTAGCTGCTTCCCTCTTATAACTTAGGAGGGAAAACATACATCAGAATAAAAAACCTGATGTCAAGCCTGTTCTATATACTGTAGAGAAGCAAAAAAGACACTCTTACAGTTTTTCATATATTATTCACTACTACAGATATATTTCTTCCTCCGCTTTTATATCTGCACTTTTAACTGAAGGGGTAGAAGGAAGTATTCATAGAGGTTAACTTTATCCAAAGAGTCTAGAGACAGAAAACAAGGAAAAAAGCTATACCTAATACAGCTTTTCTGAACAGTTTACCTTAGACTCCTACACTAAATGGTCTCTGACAACCTACAGAAGTTAGAGTTAGCCCTTCTGAGCACCTCCTTAGAGGTGACAGTGAAGAGAGCATAACCATTTCAAGGAATGGCAGCGTTCCCTCAGGTGTGCTACATACTGGGTTTTGCATGTGTGAACAATGTATTTGCTAATGTATATGAATTCTGCTTAGATTATTCAACTTCTATGAGGAGTTTCAGTTACATAAATGAACAGAGAGTTACTTCAAAGTTCAAATAATAGTGTTTTAATGCACATATTTGCTTCGGGGTTTTGCTTCAGTACTTCATGAAAATTGTTAGAAACATTCAGATACTGTAAAGTGGCTTGTAGTAGACTATCTGATGCCATTTGACTGTGATTTTTTTTTTTTAACTATGAAATTTTTGTGTTTTCACAAAATTAGGTACATACTGCAACTCTGCTAGTGCTTGCTTTGTTGCATCTGATGGCAAAAACTTGAGACTCTATCAAGCCGTTGTAGATGCACGAAAACTTCTAGATGAATTATCTGACCCTGAATCATCTGTAAGTCTTATGTAGCAACAGTTTCAAAGTATTAAAATAAAACTAATTAAGGTAACATTTTTTTTCCCCTCCAGTGGTTTGTCTTCACTTAGTTCTGTATAATTTTTGTGCCATTCTGTGTATAGGATCTTTGCATTACACCTTGCATAATTACATGTTCTGCAGCTGTCTATAAACATTAGCAGACAGAAATGCGGCTATTACTACTAAAAGTGGCTGGACTGAAACAAAATTCCCCTCACAAGTTTCCCCAACCTTTAGCAGGTGGGGAAAGGAAAAATAGGATTTTTTTTCTTTGTCTTCTCAAAAGAGGGGAGTCAAGAGCAGGTGGAAACGTGAAGACAGAAGAGTAGGACTTAGGTGTATCCACCTAAGTTACATCTATGTATGAGGAAGGGCAGAGGTGGTGGGATAGGAGGGAATTGGCAGGTTATTTTTAAGGGTAAAATTAGCTGGTTTTTTTTCTGTAACAAGCAATTTTTTCATCCTTTTTTATCTTTAATTTCTGTGACTTTAAGCAAAGTAAAGCCTGACACCTTGTATTGTTATTGTATAAAGAAGCACATAATTCCATAAAAACTCATGTACTCTCCCCATAAATAAGCTGCAGACTCACAACAGTGCAAATGTCTTGATAAACGCATTATTCATAAGTGCCCAAATGACAACAGGAAGAAGTATGTTATGGTTTATGCCAACAAGGAAAATTAAAGCAGCTGTTTATTGTAGATGACTGCAATTTCCTTCTGTCTGAAGGGAAAATATACTAACTCTTCTCATTTTGCTCTGCTTCAGAAACTTATTGGGGAGGTGTTTAACATTGTGAGCCAACAATCTACTGCTCGACCAGGATGCATTATTGAACTTGATGCAATAACTAACAAAGTAAGTAAGTGGTTAACTTAATGGATATAAGGGTATCACATAAAGGTGTTTAATAGCTTTCTCTGTTAATTAACCTAATTTATTGAAAAGAGGTAAAAGAGATGACATTCCTCTATGGTCATAATGACTGCTTTGAAGTTTTCTGAATGTGGCGATACCTTGAATGTTTTAGTCAAACTACTTTTAGCTGCTAAGAGCTCAAAGCCCATTGTTAGAGTGTAACAATATTTTCTAAGCATAAATCTTGATGGAAAAAAATACATAGCTAAAGACTGGTTTACAAACCATCAAAATTTAAAGGAAAAAACCCAACAATTTCCCCCAAATTCAAACAAACAAAAAGATGAACAACATTTAAAAAAAACCCCAAACCTAAAAACTAGGCCTAACTATTCCAAAATGTAGGAATCATAGCCATGTATGACTTCACTTTTTTTGTCTGTCTTGTAAGACAAATTTTTATCTGTTAACTAGTACAGCTATACATTGTAAATAACGAGGAGGTAGTATTATTACACCTTGTTTTTGCTCACAATTATTTTGATCATACACATTCCAGTGCTGTTTTCTGTTAGGAAGCAGCCTGTGAAAAATATCTAATTAAGAAATGGTACGACACATCTGGATGTTTTTGACATACATAAAGCAGTATTTCTCTATTTGTCAATACATTTCCATGTCTTAAAAGAATTAATCACATAGGTTCTTCAATTTTAAGTTCAGATTTACAAAATATTTTTCTAGATTTTTTTTTTAATAGATGAGTACAGGGAATACTCTCTTCCCATGTTTCTCTGGAAAAAGAGGGTGTTTTGCGACATGAAAACTTCGCCATCACTGTCTTTGGGGGACATATTTTCCTTGCCTTCAGGAAAGGATTTCACTGCCAGCAGCCTCCTTTTGTAGAGAGGTGGAGGTACTGCAAAGAAATGTGTTGCTGTCAGGAAGGACAGCTGTTGAGATATCAGAGGGAAAGAAAATGTGTGATTCATTCCCTTTTTTAGATTTTCCAAGCAATTCACTGCAGACATATCTTTGCACTGAAGAGGGATAAAAGTATAAGAGTTTTTGCCACTGTCGTTTATTCAAGACCTAAAGAAATAAAAACCAATCAGATACTAATTAATCTGACAATAACTGCAGCAAAAATGTTGTTACAGAATTTGTCTAGCATGGTAGATCTCAGTGAAATTATTTGAATGTACAAACAATAGGTTCTAGAATATGCTATTCTCAATATAAGAGGAAAATGTTTAGTTTTTCTGATGCATTAAAATAATTTTCAACGTTATAAAAGAAACTGATCTTCATCCATAGCTAGATTGCACAGAAGAAATAATTGCATCTGTACAAAGTGTTGCTATGCTGTTTTGGAAGCATAACTATTACTTAATATTTCAGTGTGGCTCAAACACACAATTACTTCATGTCTTTCAAGAAGACTTCATTTTGGGATACAAACCACATAAGGAAGATGTGGAAGGGAAGGAAACTGAGATATTTTTCCAGCCATCACAAGGTATAGCATAAAAATAATTGATATGAGTTAGGTACCAAAAATGTTCTTAAAGAATACTGAAATCTAGCCAGCATATGCTAGTTTCCTTTTTAATGAGAATCTGTAGAAATCAGTAAAATGGCTATTTCAGGTTGCTGATAGGAATTGTTGGTTACATGGTAACAGTATTAAACAAAGGCATTCTAATTTGCTTAGAGTGAAACATTTTAACTTACATGACAAAGCACATTTTTCAAAATGCTTTATGTTATAGGTAAAAATAGAACAGAAGTATATTTTCTGCATCAATATGTAGTTCCAGATGATAAGGTGAATATATCTGACTTCCAAGTTAATACAATAGAAAGTAACTGGTATTTGGTAGTAGACTTAAAACTTTAAAAGAAAAAAGAAGAAAGCAGGCAGATGGAAAAGAGTCTCTACAATCTAACAAAATAGTTCAAAATTATAGGGAAGGCAATCAGGTTGTCTGTAAGGCAGACAACAATTATTTTCATAATTCTTCTGTAGCCATGAGCAAACAAAACGTCAATTAAAAAATGAAATTTAACAAGAGCAAGTG
>VZTL01035240.1:20066-37130 GCA_013400535.1 Scopus umbretta | reverse complement strand
TTTTTCCTCCCCTGGTTTTGTTTAGTGATTATGTAGACCCTGCCAAAAAGGTGTTCATTTCTGTTTGTAAATTGAAAGCGCTGGGTGTTGGTCTCCAGCTTTGCCCCAGGCTCTGTTGGATGTGATGATGGAGCTGGAAGCCGAGGCAGACACCAGAGGAGCATACGCGGAGGGAATCCGGCTGGAAAACAAAGCCGTGTTTTGTCATTTCATGCCTCTCAAAAGTCCCACACCATGCAGGCAGAATGCGAGTTAATATACGTTAAACAGGACGAGTGAAGTGAAAAATAAGCTTGTGAAAATGAATAGCAACCTCATTGGAAGCACCAGGGCCATCCCCAGCATGCGGGTGCAATGAGGCCACCGGCCAGAGGGCAGGGTTGGCCCCAAAAAAACCAATCCCATCCTGCCCCCCACCTCCATCCCCTCCCGCCTCCTCTCTCCTCCCAAAGTCAGCCATCTAGGATTGTGTTCCTGCATCCCTCTTCTACCCTGTTTGTGATAGACGGGTGATGGACAACCTCACCCTGTCGTGCACGTGTTGCACACGGACATCTCTGGTGGTTTAATTTCACACATATCTATTGCACATACACAAATAAATTCTCCCATACCATTTTATTGAATTTCTAGTAAGTTGGCAGACTAAAGTGATTTTTAACACTTCTCAATTGGATTTATGATTTCTATGTCATCCACCCTGCTTCTGACATTAGGAAATGTTCAACATGAGGGAATCATTCACTGGTTCTTTTAACTACACTATAAAACATTTTAGTCTCCTTTCTTTCAGAAATCCATAAATGGCTAATTTAATCACAGCCTTACAGCATGAACCCTCAGTTTCTTCTGCTAATTATGTGGCTGAGTTTTGGTGCTTAAATCATTATGATACATTGGGGACAGGTAGGGAGTGGACTGTCGGGACTCGGTCACCAAAGGCCAGATCTTGACTTGGTTGCCAAAGGGTCACCTGAGCTTGGCTCCTCTCTGTGGGGCATGCAGCATGGCATCCCCAAATGGTGTTTTCAGGAGATCCAGACAAACCAGGGAGCTTCCTGCATTATACTTTTTCAAATCTTAGCTTTCCCAGCTCTCTGGAGTGGGGACTTACTCTTCCCCCTCCCTAACCTACTTTGTTTTCCTGAAAAATTAGGACCAAGCCAACCACAAAAAAAGCTTTGCAAGCCACGTGCACTGTGGTGTTGACTGAGCCTTCCTTCCTCCAACGTCCATCCAGCCAAAGCACGTTTGAATTTCAAAGGTACGCTGAGCTGGGTGGTGAGAGGGCTGATGACTGTGTGAAAGCACGCACACCACTGCTTTGCAAAAACTCCAGATAATTACAACTATTAAACCTTTTGCTTGTCTGGCCTCCTGAAACTTGAGCTTGCAGGGTTTTGTGCTTTCCTAGAAGGTTTCTTGCTGAAGCGGGCATAGCTTTTTCATTGCATGCACCACCCACACCTTGGAGCACGTGCTGCAACCTTATTCCTCCTTTGTAAAATACAAGTTGGAGCTATAGCCGTTGTCGTCATCGTTCCTGAATTGGGCGGTCTGAAGCCTTTTGAGGGTCCCGGTGGTTAGATGTCATGTGCTGGTCCCTCTCGTTGCAGAGGCGGGCTGGGTCCAGAGTTACAGCCGCTTGTGAGTTGGGCTGTGTGTGCAAATCTCTGACCTTATGTTGGAGGAAATTTTGGAGGCAAGCTGTGCAAGGTTCTTGGGGTTCGGGGAGCTGCTGCACCTCCTGGCTGCTCTGCATACGGGTTATCAGGGATCTCTGGTAAAAATATTTGGGTTATAAAATAAATAAGGAAGAAAATTATTGTTGATGGCTGCATTAAAAGTAATACCTAGAGGAAAGCTTTTAAAACTGTTTTAGCAGTTTTATTTGCATAGACAAATGCCTAAACCTTTGGACTCCCATATATGGTTTTATTGAAACTCATTTGATCTGGTAATTGCCAAGAGCCACCGTTCTTACAGTTTTCCATGTTTTGTGGTTTATGCAGTGAGTAATTTGTTATACAAACATATTTTCTACACTCTGGCCAAACCCAGAAAATAAAACCAAGTATCCCTCAGAACCCAGATCTTTGATTTGTTCTACAGATCATGCCTTAATCCACACCAGCAGCTTTACCAATTTCTAGCAAAAATAGACATATGATAATTGGATACAGTGTGATAAGGAAGGATATAATGGGGGGGGGGGGAATATCTTTTATGTTGGACCCGTGCCTGTAACTTTGACCAGCACTGAGTTTTTTGGCTCCCCAAACTTGTTCACCTGCCTGTGCAGGTCCTGCGGGCACATGCCCTCCTCTCTGCCTTCCCTGGGACATCCCAAGCCCTGGTGGTCGCTGGGGTGCAACCTGCCTTAATAGCACTCTTTTGATGAATTTTCCACTTTTTAAGGAAAACAGCATCTGTTACATACAGACTGCAGCTCACGCTGGCATGGCGCTCAGCCCACCTTTGCACGCTTCGGTCCATTTGCCTCATCACCGCCCATATTCATTGCTCTTTCCCCTCCCACTCTCAGTCTTGTTCCCTTCTCCTTCCCTACTCCCCTGCTCATCCCTTTCAGGAGCGTTTCCTGCACCGGTTCCCATTTCCTTCCTCCCTCCCTCTTCCACACACCCCGGCATCACACGCAGTGCCGTGCTGATGTGGCACCTGATGGAGAATCCCGATTTGCAGATGTCACTGCATACACCAGCTATATTCCATCCCAAAACTTATCTTAATCTCTAATAATCAATATCAGCATGCAGAACTATATGCACCATTAACTACAATTTACATTCGATAATACAATGTTTTTCTTCATTAGGATACTGCTCCCATCATGACGTGCTTACTTGGGGAAATGTTCAGTGACGGAAAGCTGTTGTCCAAAGTATTTTCTCCTTGAGTCCAAACCCCAGTCTACATCCTCTTGCCCGGGCCCGGATGGTAGGCAGGACTGATTTTCTTCTTGAATGACCAGAAGTCATTTTTCCATCAAGTTACTGCTGATTTGCCTGTGGGTAAGTGAGATGCGTGATTTCTGGGAAAACAATGAGAAAGGAGCTGGCCAACTGGCAGTCATTGCCAACTTCAAGAAGCAATAGGTGTTCGGGGAGCAAAAGTTAAGTGAGGATAGTGAAAACACAGTGAGAAGAGTTAATAAAAAACTCTAAGAATTATTGTTCTTTAACTAGTTTTAATTCTCAAGGGCTAAAAAAAGTATGCGTGTGTAACGGTGTGGAAATGCAAGCAATTGTCGGAACCACACGCTCAAGTATTTCCAGACCTAATTTTCTATCTCAGGTTCAAAGACTTCTGGGAAAAGGCACACAAACAGTATTTCATGAGAGTAAGGGGTAAACCCAAGCCTGGTGTGTGATTACAATTTACTAAATTCTGATTGCTAATATGTGGATTTGGGTGCATCTTCCCATTGGAAAAGCATCGTTACAACAAACCTGCTATCCCGCTCTTGCTTTACCCTTCTGAGATATTCCTGGTAGCCGGACCTGACTTGCTGCATTTTTGACCCAGGCACAGCCCGTACTAAAGCTGATTTTACTCAAGGGGGTGGATGCTGCAGAAGGTGCAAAGGCACCATGGCACCGGTGAACTCAAGGCATTTGCTCAGCCCCATGTCCTGTTCTGGATGTCCCTTGGACCTCTGCAATGGCAGAGGGCAACGAAGATCCTCCAAGCGCCTGTCCTAGGAGTGGGGAGCGCGGAGGGCGCGGAGCACCAGTGTGTCTGCAGCCTTCAAGAGCAGGAAAGGACATTCTTGATCCTCCATTTGGGGAACAATTTTCCTCTAGTAGCTGGAAAATTTTAATAAAGAGGCTTTATATCACCGTGCAAGGTGCACTTAAGGGAGTGTGACATGGTGTGACAGCACTGAGATGCTGCAAAGATTTTGGTGCCTTGGACAGAATTACAAATTCTGCTGGTGTGGCTGCGGATGGGTGCAGCACAGTATAAATTAACATATAACTAATAACTATACTGGCATTATAGCGAGTATCTCATGGTGATAAGCTTCGTGATTCTCTTCAACCCACTGAAGTTGAAGGAAGAGCAAAGGCCTTTTCAAGCTTATTTTATCCTCTTCCTTCTTAAGTGAGACTAATCAAGTTTATATCCTTTTAGCTTATTATTAGCCCAGCAGAGCTTCTGGCACTCTTTACAGCTTTTTTGACATGAAAGTTAGCTACACCTACTGTACTTAGTATGACTTCACTTTTCTTGTGATAAATCCTGAAAATTAATATACTGTATCCTCCAGATTACAAAATGAAAATGTCCTAGACATTGTGAATACTCTGGCTGTGGAATGCTGCCAGTAAAAGAAAAACCGATGTCTTAATATCTTTGTTAATAAAAAGAAGAAACTTGGTAGTAAATTTTCTTAGTTAAAATGTCAGGCTTTTCCTTTTTCTTTTTTCTTTTTCTTATCCTAAACTTGAACTGACGCATATTTCAAAATTTGTTGCAGAGTAGAAGAATCCTTGAGAATAAAATGCATCGGACATAAAACAATAACAATGAAGATCCTAAGAGTGAAGTGAGTCCTGCGTTACTGACGCAGCCAAAGCTCCCACTGACTTTAATAGGAAGTTTGGCTGTAGGAGGAATGCAAGCCTGGGGCCTGGGTACTGAACATAGGTTAAATTCTTTCTTAAATTAAATGAAGGATAATAATGAAATCTTTTGTTAAATTATTTGCTGACTGGGCTTCCTGATTTGGTAAATTAAGAGAAAGTCAAGCTCTGAAACAAGCAACCATTCTTGTTACAAAGGGTAGCACTGGTGGCACTGGTGTCTTATTGAACACAGATCTGCTTAATTACAGTTCCCACTGTTTGTTAAGATAACGAGTGCCAGCTGTTTGATAGCGGTGGAGCCCACAGAAGGAAAAACTGGCTATCTTTGTCATTTCCATTTAGGCCCTGGATCAGACTTGCGTATCTATAAAATCGTATAGGGAGCAAAATAACTGAGAAGTGCACTCGCAATGTGTTCCGCAAATTTGGGCAGAGCATTTGCCGGTGCATGCGGAGCTCTACCATCTATATCTAAAGAACTCACCATTGGGAATATAAAGTCAAAGCAGAAAAATTGAGCATTTAATGGTCTACCATTATTGTTGAAATCACAATGACAGGCCATGATCTTCAAGTACAATTTTGATCCTTATGTAGTAACTGAAATTACAGCATTTCATACTCTGACTATATTATAGGGAATAAAACATCTGTCTAAATATTGGAGGTATAAAATCCTCAAAATAAAGATATTTGAGAATATCTTGCACAGAGCACCTTTCCACCTGCTTGCTTAGTATAATGCAGTCATTATGGCAATAAATGTTTCTAATAAAGTATGAAAATGGATTGTTTGCTTTGCTGCTTGTATGAACTCTCATTTCTCTTTTTATTGTATTGAATCTGACATTTGCTTACCCTTTATCAGTAGAATATTTAATCAACTCCAATCTGTAAGANATATAAAAAAAAAAGAAGGGGGGGGGGGGAATGGGTAGAATACAGCTAACTGTACAAGAGCAAAGGGACATATGATTAAATTAAAGGGCAATGCTTTGTGAACAAACAAAAGGAAATCCTTCTTCATACAATACATAGTCAATCTGCCGAATTCACTACCACAGGGGGTCATTGAAACAAATGCTGTGGCTGGGTTTCAGAGCGGACAGGATAATTTTATGACTGTTATTAAAATACGTAGCCCTGCAAGCTCAGATAATGATAAGGGTAATCAAACCTCGTGCTGCAGGCGGCGAGATGATCGCTGGAGGTATGGAAAAAAGAGTCTGGCCCTCTGTGCCACCCGGAACGAGCAGGACGGGGCCTTATGGGGAGCTTCACCTTCCTTTGAGGAGGAGGGTGCTGCCCACCGGCGCGGCGCGGACTCCACCACTGATCTCCTCCGGTGCGACAATCCCTCGCTTCTCAGTGAAGATAAAGCATCAGGCCCTAGTGTGAATTTCCAAGCATTCCCCCGCCTTGACACCGGTTCCTCGGCACTGAGTGATCTTGCAGGGACGCGATGGCCTTGGCTCATTGTTGTTGCGCAACTCAATAGTTTATGGAGGGTCGGGCTGAGGTAAGGACCGAGAGGTGCAGGATCTGTCCGCTGCTCTGTGGAGCAGGACACGGGCATGCGGAGAAGCTCTCAGCCAGCACAGCAAGCATTAACCCTCTACCGGAGAGTAAAGCTTTAAGCATCTTTTTCTGCCATGAAGTCCTTTGGTTCACCCTTGGTGAGCCCATGCTGAACCAAATGAGACCTTGCCCCTTGCTTTAGCTGAAGGCTGGGAATTTCATTGCCTGTATTTCACATGTTTGTTACAATACCTCTCCTCCAGGGATGTCTCTCTTGTGATCCGACAAGATGGGATGTATTCTGCACTCCTCGATGAATAGTTCCCACAGCTTCCCGAATGCTATCAGCTATCTTGTATTGATAGCCATGTAAAAAAAAAAATAAAAAAAAAAAAAATAGAGTAGCTTACTGAAAAAAATTTTAAAAATGAAACAATGAGCTGATCTACAGGATCTGAGGAGCACTGAGCTGAGGGGAGACTGCCAAAGGGGTGCCGAGCCTGTCCCCGCGAGTGGCTCCCTCTGTATCCAACTGTGCTTCAAACCACCGCTCAGGGGCCCCTGGGTGTCCTTGGGAAGCAAAGGGGTTGCCCTCCTGCCAATTTGATGGCACTGATACCACGAAAACCAAGGTGACAGTTGGCATTTATTTGTACCCCTTGTTATCACCCAGCGCAGAGAAATCCGAGACTGAAGATGGACAGTGTGCCTCCGACCAGGAGGGCTGTCAGCGCGATTTATGGAAGTCTGATTTCTTATTTCACTTCTGTGCAAGAGAAAAAGTGACAACTTCGCCTTTCAGAATTGTCAGTCTAACACTTTTCCCAGGCTGTTCACATGCTGGAAAGTGGACGGAGGGAAGGGAGGGAGCCTGAACGTCTGCATCCCTCAGCGGAGGACTACAAGGAGATGCTTAATTGGCATCTGGAGCTTAGCGCCGTGGCGGGACATGGGGGCTGGACTCTGCTTCACCCCATGTGACCTTACCCAAAGCTTCCCTTAAATATTTGGAGCCCTCACCCCCAAAGTCAGCGGTGTGCTGTGGTATTCTCAGCTCGGCTGTTCTTCACCGAGATCTTCGCTTCCATCATTTGTTTTTGCTGGAATTCACTGAGTTGGAACCTGGTTTTCAGATGCTAAAATCAATGAAATAAATGTACTCCCCTCGTCAGCTATATTTTGCTTATTGCCCTAAACTTTGTTGCTTGGTTTGCTGTTGCTAGCACATAGCGGTACTGTATCATCTGCAAAAAATTTGCCACTCTCAAATGTTTTCTTTTCCAGTTGAAACAAACCCAGGCTAGTATGCTGTTTTACAGAGACAAGCCACTGTCACCAGCATGTGGGAGACCGCTGCCAGGATTAAACATACCAATTTGCTAGGAAAGTATAGCTAGTTCCAGCATGTTTATAAAAATTAAATAAATAAGTAAATGAATAAATTGGTCAGTCCCGAGTAAACCAAAGACTGGAGTCCTTGTTGGGAAGTCCTTGCAACCTGGCCCTACCTTTCGAGGTAGAACACATGAACCACTTTGTCTCAGCTCCCACAATGTCTTATTTCCTTGTGGGTTTGTGACAATGGCGAGGTCTTGTATTATTTTTCACTTTAATCTTCAGGGAAAAATGGGTAAAATTGCAGGACATGCTTTCAAAAAGGAGCAGTGAACTGCAGCTGCACCCTGACCGAAGCGGTGGCCTCTGCTTGCCAGACCCTTCTTTTCCTTGGGAAGAAATTTTCAGTACATTGTGTGAAATCGAAAATATCCTGCGTAGGAATTAATGAGATCGTTTGGAAAATAAAATGGCTTTTATTTTCCTACATAAAAGTCTGTGTAGAGCTAGATAGGTTAAAATGACTTTGGGAGAGAAGCGGTGCTCAGGCAATGCTCTCCTGCTCTGCGGATGAGGGGCATAATGGCAGGAATATGTACTGCTTTTTGTATTACTTTGTTAAATGACATTTGAGTTATGATCATACCCCTGAATCATGAAGGCGGATGTATGATTCTTGTGGCTGTGTTTCTTGATCTTGAGAAAATGCCAGATAATCATGATAATCTCTTTGTGTACCTGTCTAAGGATCAAGTTTTCAAAAGCAGCCCGTAAAAGGGTGCATACTAAATATGTGCATGTTCTCATCTCATCACATCTCCATGTGCAAGACCATGTGCACATTCAGACTAGATAATTACCTATCCGGTTTACTCCCGCACGAGCTGTTGTTTAATGTAGGCACAAAGAAGACAATTTGCATACATAAGTAGACAGTGAGCTCCAGTTCTTCGTGCTCGGTTTTTCCTATGATCACAGCAACTGGAGATGAATAAGACCTACTATGTTCCCTATACCTTACCTTCCCAGAAAGAGTGCTCCCTGATGGATAATTACCACTGTTTTGTCTCTGGTTTTAAATGTCCCAAGCAGTGGTTCTTCCACCGTGTCCCTGGAGAGCCTCTTCCACTTTTGAGGCCACTTTTGAAAATTTGGCCTCACCGGAGTGCTAGAGCTGAGAAATTCCCGGTGGCTCGAAGAGCTGAGACATCTGCTGAATTCATAATTGGATTGTTGACTGAATTCAGCGGGGTAAGAGCCGGGGATTGACCAGCTGTGCTGGTACTGGTATTTTATTGAAATCAATGGGAATGGCTGTATAAAGGAAGACGTGTGCCACCTACCTGGGTTGTGTAAAGAAGACAAACTACGCAGCATGAGAGTTAAACTTATTTTTCTGGACCTGAACAAGTGAGGGAGACTGGATTTTAAAGCACTGCTCAGCTGTGATTAGTGTCTGCTCCTGGAGATAGAAAATTGCCTGTGAATAGACTAGTAAACTTTGGTGGGAAGGACATAGATTACANGGGAGGACAAAGATTTCATTATTTGTCTTTTTTTTTTTTTTTTTTTCTCCATTCCAATCTCTGACTTCTCTTAGAGGGTCAAAGAGATATTGCCAGTAAAAATAGGCAAAATTCTGATAGAAGGTAATTGCAAGCCTTTCCCAGCTTTAAGTCATCTTGAAGAAGTAATTTAACCATACTGTTCTGGCTGCCATTTGTAAATTGTTAATTAACAAGAGAGCAAATAATAATTACTGCTGGAGCCATTCAATTAAAAGATGTTGCTTTCCAAACTTTGTTCACACGGTCTATGTTACTAACATCATGTCTAGAAATATGCCACAAATGCTGGCAAAAGAGCAAAACCCAAGCATTTCCCCATCATTATACAGCAGCATATGTCTTTTTAGCTTTTTTTATTTTGATTCTTAAAGCTTGCGGTCTCCTAGCTCATGTGGATAAGGAATATGTCTCTTTGTGGTTTTGCTAACAGAGTATTTTGAGAATAAGAGATCAGAAAAATAACAAACAAACATTCCTTACAAGAAAACGCTGCCCTTCTATATAACATGCCTAGGAAAGGTTTGCATTTTGACTTGCTGCGAGACAGTAGAGAAAATGGAGAACAAATGCATGTGCCTGGTCTGGATAACCTAAAGTTAACTCCACATGTCAAACTGATTGCCTGACACAAGGCAGGCATATTCTGTGATGACAAACAAATAGCACCTCCATCCTGCAGACATCCCCTAATTATAAAAGAGAAATTATTTCCCATTTTCATTGCCAGCAAATGTATGTTACTCTGGTGCACCATAATTTCAGTCTAAGCACTGTATCAAAGTTTGCTGAATGTGAAGCACAAAGTATGTTAGACGTTAAACTGTAATTACAGAAGGGAGTGGATTTCTAGAGTATTATGTTTTTTGGTAATATTTTATTTTATTGGTTTTCAAATATACTTAGACTGCCAGACTAAGCAGGCAGAATAACAGCAACACAGAATTCCAGAATAACATATGACTTTAATAAAATAAAGCAGGATGGCTTGCTTTACTTGAATCGCTGAAAAGAATTGAAACCATTACCGTGCCCACAGCTGCAGTGCCATCCAGACCTGGCTGGACGGAGTCTCAGGGGACCAGGCGCCCAGGCACGGATGTCACCTTGGGCAACTCATCCCTGTCCCCAGATTTCTCCCCCAACCCCTGGTTTTGTTGCCCTTTGAGGCAGCAGTCGGCTCCGGCGATGGTGCTGAGCCAGCATATGGCACAGTGGAGTTTTGACCCCAGCTTCAAGCTCTTGTGCTCTGGAAATATAGATAATAACCAATGGTAAAAATGGAGGTGATTGCAGGGGAAGATGAATATGGATGCAAGAAACAGATTCAATCCCTATTTAGTTTTTTCTTGGTTTACACTTTCCCTTATCCCCTTAATTTTCAGTAGACTGTCACAGGTGGTGAACCTAGAAAGTAAGCAGACATGTTCAGAATCAAAAGTGGGATCAATGATGAATTATTAGATGAGTTTGCTTCCAGAAGTTGTGCAGGATCGTTCAAAGCTGTGGCTCAGACGAGGGGTGTCCCCGCTGTCCCACTCCTGGCTTTCCCTTACGGCGCTATGGCTCACCGCTTTGCCCTTTGTGGTTCCTGTAATGATCTACCTTTGCTCTGTCTCTCTGCGTGTCCACCTTCCCACACATGGGGCGCCACAAGCCGACTCCCGAAAACAGCGAGATGTGTGGTGCTTTATACGTGACCAGCTTTGCTGGGGGTAATTTTCTACATGGCTGAGAATGTGCACGCGTGGTCTTTAGGACTGAAGCATAGCCTGTGCCCTGTCGTCCTAGACCAGTTGCATTTTCAACATGGTTCTTCAGGAAGGCATTGCCTCCTGGAGATGATATTAACATTATTCTGGCATGACTCTTCTTGCTCTGATTTACCATTCTCAGCTTTTTTGGGGGAAAGGTCAGTATCCTCCAGAAGAGCTGTCACCAGTGCAAAGGTTGTTCAAATGGGAAGGGATGCGATGACCTGTGCTGTGCCCCCCCTTGCCTTAGGGAGCAAACGCTGGCCTTGAGCTGGCATTTCACACGCAATCCATTTTCAGCAGTGAAATAACCAACCGAATTCAGTTTGATTTTCGGTGGCATGACGTGCCGTGGAGGTGGCAGGGATGGGAAGGCACCAGGTGCTGCATCCAGAGGCAAGCATCATTACACGGAGAGCTGCGATCTTCTAAAACACATTTACTTCCTTGCCCTCTTCATCTGTATTTGGTCAGTGGAGACCAGGCATTCAGGCGCCATTTATGACAATTCTTTCTCTAAATTTATACAGTTTATTTTCTTTGTTCTTTACCAGGAAATCTTTGGGTATTTCTCATAGCTTGATAATGGATACTGTACTTGTCTCAGGCTTTTGCAATAGCATCACAATGAAGAGAAACAAGTGCTTTTGGGTTCATTTCTTCTTTATTGTATCAATTAAGTTAGCCCTAACTTTGTGACTTTCACAGCTACCAATTATCGCGACCAAATGAGCACACAATAAAATGTCACCGCATTGGCTCTTTTTCTAGAGACATGAATTTGTCATCAGAGAGAAAAAGACATTTATTTTTTTTTCATCACCTTGAGTTGCCTTTAATGTACATCAGCTTTTGATACTTGCAGACAAGCTTTGAATGACAGACTAAACCATTTCATTTAAATGCCGAAAATGGCCGAGTGGGGAGAAAGACTTTGCTTTCCCAGAGTTGCCTGTGGAGGCATGGCCTCTACAACCAATAAATGCTTTGCAGAGTTTGGTCCACGTGCCTGTTCAGTCTCTGGCACCTCCTCCAAGACTCCCACATTTGCATGTTTTCTCCTGGAGGTAAAATTTCAGGTGTCTGAGCTGTTCTTTCAGCCTACAATCTTCTCTTCTTGATAGCATTTAGCATGTAAAATCAGCTGATTTGCAGGTGCAGGAGCAGAACACTAAACTACTCCTGGTGTTTACACCAAGAAAACATGGCCTTGCTTCCTGACAGTGATTTATGCTCTGAAATCTCAAAATGTCTTTATTGGCTCTCTTTTCTGATAGCGTAGGCAGAGCTATTGCGCTCTCAGCCGGGGCTATTTATACTCACGTTGATACCGAGTGCCCCTTTCTGTACTGGTGAAGACCACTTACACCACCCGTGGTTGTTCTCTCCATAAATAAAAAAGGTGTTAATGAAAAAATGCTTTTGTTCCTCCATCCCCCGTGAAATCCCACGCGTGCCCCAGCAGTGGCTCCATGTTTTGAGAGGCTTCGCGGCTGGTGGGAGATCTCCGGGGAGGAAGGGACGAGCGACCTGGACAGGAGAGCTCCATCTTCTCGTCCCTCCCATCTCACAGCGGGGACAGAGGTTTCCCAGGGAGTTTTCTCTGAGAAAGGTTCACCTCACCCTTGCTGACCTCACTCCCGTGAGGTTCCCCCTGCATTCATGGCCAAACACACTCTGAGACACCAGGGTTTGTGCAAAAGCTAAAGCACCCATCCCGCCTGTGCTTCCACAGTATCCCGGCCCTCTCACCTCGCCTCGGGGGAGCGGGAGGCGTGCCTGGAGCCAGACGGAGCTGGGCACCCTTAATCACGAGCATGGGCTTTGCCGGTGGTGGACCCCCATGCATCAACCCCATTCTGGGTGATATGGTCGTTTGTCGATACTGTTTGTTTATTAATTAGTCGAAAGGAAGAGAGGCACTTCACACACAAATGAGAGCCCTTGCCCGGAAGAGCCGGGAGTAATACTTTTGCCTAAGAGTTGCCTAATGCAGCTACTGAAACACTGCCAAAGGTTTGCTTTCAGAGAGTTCCTATGGGCAATATTTTTATAATATCTTCTATCCCAAATGGGCTTTATATGTTTCCTAGAAGCCTGATTTTTTTTTTTTTTGGAAGGAGCAAATATCCCCAAACCTTTTATGTTTTCCCTACTCCATCGTTCAGGTACTTTCAGTTTGCTACCTGATACGTGATGCAGGAAACCAGTCTGAAGAGGGCTGATTTTGGAAAGCAGAGCATGGCAGCGTGAGGCAGGTTGTCCATCTACTGCTGTCGTTGCTTGGCATCCCTGGCCTAACGAAGCTGGCACGCCGACCTGCCGCAGGCACCAAGCCATCCGAGCAGATGGGTGCGAGCGTGGCCAGAGAGGAGGCCGTGTAGGAGCATTTAGTCTGTTAGCAAAGGGCAGAATTCCTGGGCAGATGTTTTAAGCCCAGGCTGTTGTTTAGGGGATATGCCCCTGATGCCCGCTAGTTTGGGTTGCAGTGCAGTAGACACAAAATTATAAAAGAAGGAGGAAAGATTTGAAAATTTCTATTTCTTGATGGCATCCTGCCAAGGAATCCTGCGGGGATTGCTTAGTGGTTGTGCTGCTGGATGACTATAGATGGTATAGGTACCTAGACACAGCTGGTGTGACAAAGCCCATATTATTTTCAGGTACATAACCACATTTGTTTTTTCTACCCTTATTTTCAGTTGATTGCTGAATATCGTGCAGATGGCTGAGACTGAACTTGAAAGTCTTGATTTTTAAACCGTGACCTATTTGACTGTACTGGCCTAGGACTTGTGCTTTTGGGTGCCGAAGTGGTGCGTTGAGATAAAAGGACATATGCAGAAATAAGACCCGCATATCCTGGAAGTCCGTCTTACGCTCTGTGTTAGGGGTTGATTCCCCTTCAGGATATATGATTCAGTGTATAGGGAAGCCCTGGGAAGCTGGTGGGGTGGAGGGGATGTTAAGCTGGATCCCATGCTGGAAGATACCCATGTCCAGATTGGTTCCAGCTAACTCCAGCCAACAGATGAGGAATGCAGTCACCTCCGGCTCTGCAGTGTATAGAAGTTATCACCTCTGCCCTTAAAATGGCCCTTCAGCGGTTCCCCGGACAGTCAGTTCCCTGAGTTAGGTGTCTCTCCCATCAGGCAAGATGGATCTGGGCCCTTTTCCTTCTGTGCCCTGGACCTGGACCAACTAAAATTACATGAGTGTTGGCAGATGTATGTCTAATCTGTTCTTAAAAATTGCCAGTGAGTTTCACAACCTCCCTTGGTAATTTGCTCCAGTGCCTAATTATCCTTTTAGATAGAAAACCTCCCTTCCTGCAAGTTAAAACCTGTTACCTCTTGTCCAGCCCTGTTTGGACATGGAAAAACAGTGGTTGTCACCTTATTTAAAAAAATGATTTACATACATATGCTACATACATAGCATAAATATATTTAAAATATATATAAATACATAAATATATTTAAATAAAATACATAAATATATTTAAAATAAAAATACTATTGAGTGTCTCCTTCCTCTTTCCAGACTAAGCAAACTCATCACAACTTTTCTAAAATGTTTATAATTTCTTATTATTTTCCTCTGCACTTTTTTCCAGTTTTTCTTCATCTCTTCTTTTTTAAGAGTAATGCCAAGAAATGGACATTTTATTTTTTGTTAAGACTTTAATGGTGCTCTGCAGAGATCCCAGAAAGTTATTTGCCTTTTTGTAGCAGCACTGTGTCTGTTGACTCATAAACACTTTGAGGTCTTCTGTAGCCTCCAGGTCATTTTCTGCATACTTCCACCATTGTATTTGTGTGGATTTGATTTTTCTTCCTATATATAGTGTCTTATACTCATCTTTATTAAATGTCATCATTAGGATGCTTGCTCCAAAATAATTTGGAATTTTAATACTTGCGATCTTTCCCAGTTTGGTGTCATCCAAAGTATACTCTCTGTTCTGTCATCCAAGTTGTTAATGAAATATTGAATAGCATCGGATCCAGGACAGACCCAGCTGGGACCCTGCATGGTATGTTCTCCAGCGCTGACAAAGAGAGGAATTTCTGCGTTTCATTTAGAGCCCTGAATGATCTAATCCATTGGATTAGATGGCAGCTACAAGAGACAATGAAAAAAAAAAAAAAAAAAAATCCCCAACCTCCTTTTTATAAGTACTCATTTCTGGAGCAGTATTATATAGCTTTTTCCATCTCATATCTTGAACTCTTCTCAACATAACTTTGTTTTATTTTGTGCCCTTGGTTTTCTTTTTGAAGGAAAAAAAATTCCTACTGCCTTCTATAAATAGTCCCATAAGGTTCTGAAGTTCAACCCTGAATTAGTGAAAAAGAGAAGAACAACAGTTAAATTCAACTTTTTGTGGTATTTGGCAGATTTATAATTATTTTTTCCAGCAACAGCCTAGAAGGCATCAACGCATCTTTACTGTGACAGCTTTGATTTTGAAATGGAAAGAAGGTAAAAATCAACAGAAAGAAGAGAAGAACTCAACTTTGCATCTAAAACTCCAGCTTTTTTAGGCTAAGCTAGGTATTTTTAAAAATGAAGTCTTCTAAACTTGCCAATTTCTTCTTTCCTTAATGCTAAGTACAACGCTTAGGAGAAGGCTGCTAGGATTTGATTGAAACACCCTTACCCCATTTATGGAAATTGTCCGGGAAGAAGCAGGACCTCCCTGGCCCGGGCCAGTCTGAAAGAACGTGCATTAAATAAGAAAAATGATGAGGTATCATTAGGCTCTGGGAAAAAAATTTAAAGGCTATGGAGGTTAAAGAATAATTTCAGTCATGATGGCTTTTTTATATATTTCATTTCCCTCTCCCTTCAAGCCATGCAAGACATACTCTGTAATGATTTTATCAGTGAAGTTCAAACTTCAGCCATGTTTAACAGATTTAATAGATCCAAAGGGTTCAATCATTCCCAGTTACACAGCCTGGCTTCCTGCATACCACGGGTCAAAGGACCTCGCCTGGTTGTTTCTGCGCCTTGGTCTCACTCATTCTAACCTTGTTCAAGGCAATCAGAAATCAGCACGTAGCCACATGAAATATGGTTGGAAAGACTCACAGACAAAGAAAAAGAATTAGTTAAACACTTTTGCAATGAGATAGGATGGATTTATTCTCTAATACTTTTTTTTCCTCCAATTTTAAGAAATAATTAATTTTCAGAGTTTGGCAAGAAAAAGCATCTGGAAGAATGTGGAACAAGTAGAATATGGACTGTACAGCCCCGTGCAGGGAAGGACTGTTCAATATGACTGGTTATATAGTCTTGCATCAGAACAACCTGTGTCTGTACCTTGTAGGACTCTGGGAGAGCAGGATCCGTGGGGACCACTGCCTCAGGGATGTCCCTGTCCCTACGCCACTCCACCGAACTTGTCCACCTTGCCGATGGCGTAGGTGGTCTGGTCTCTGATCTCTGCAGTCCAGCTAACTTCATGCCTTGGTGTTTAATAACGTTTCCCCTTTTGCAATAGGAAATCTAAACTTACATGACTTTATTTGTCTTTCCATTTAATTTGAAATGAATCAACCCGATCTGAGGTTATTTTCTATGACTAGTTCTATAAAGTCTTTAACCATCCATCAAGGACGAATTTATATTCGTGTCACCTCCTATTGTTTCACCCTCTATTTAGTGAGGATCTCTTTCACTTACTACATCTGTTAGTCGTAGTATTTCTTTTTGAGCCAGGAATGCAAAGGTTCCCACAAAAATCGCTCACAGTGATGTTTCTCTATCATCATTAAACTGTTGAATCCTTACCTAAACCTGACTGCGCTGCCTGCAGCAAGTCCCTTGGTTACCCCGGTGGTTCCTTCTTCCCTAATTGTCTTCTGGTTTGTACAAGGTGCACCGCAACATTTGTTATCCTGTCTACTGTTCTTTTATCTCTTTACCTATGTTCTCCTCCCTCATTTTCTTTTTCCTGTTTATTAAGATCACGTGCAATTATTATGCCATTCTCTTATAATCTCCTCTATCCTAGTGTAAATCTCTCAAGACTACAGCAGCCTGTGTCCCAGAAGGCAAGTACTTTTTGGTACTTTCATGGAGCCTATTCATGGAAAAGAGTCTTTTCATATAGTCCCACTCAACACCTGCTCCAGTATTTGACTTGCAGATTATATTGAGATAGGAGAAATAAAACAGATTATTAAAAAATACTGTATTCAACCTCTCCCTCCTGACAGATAAGTTGCTAACTTTCATACGTGCAAAAGTCATTCTCTTTTCTTTTTTTTT
>VZTL01035240.1:0-20046 GCA_013400535.1 Scopus umbretta | reverse complement strand
TTTTTTTTTTTTTTGAGTTGCAACAGTAGGATCCTAAAGCTGTCTATATCAACTCAGGAATCATAGTCTGAAAAATCAGAATTTTGCAAAAGACTTGTTTGGTGAATCAAGCTCATTTATTTACCTTCCCAGCTAGAAGAGACTCATCTAGGTAAGTAGCCAAGAACAGGAGGGTACAAATGGAGAACTGGAAACAGAGTCTGGCTCAGGTTATATTGACTTTGGCAAAAACAAGATATGAAAAATTATACCTCAGATAAAAATAAATTATAATCTGCAAGCATTTGAATTAGAGGAGTTCTCCATGTAAACTTAATAAATGAATGTTAATTCAGTTACCAATTTGTAGCTATGAAACATAACTAGTGATGTTATTCTTTGGAACTTGTATTGGAAAAGATTGCATAACCCATGAAGCAATTCTTCACAAAGTGCATAAAAGTGTCAGCTTATGTATAATTTATGCAGCTAATGTTAGTTATGGTCTGTTTAATAGTACTTAATGCCGCTGTATGACATCATTCTTTCATTTACCAATAGAAAAAATAAAAAGACCAATCAAAAACATTTTAAAGACTAAAAGATATATGCATTAGTTTTGATTTTTTGCTTAAATTGTGTAAGTCAATATTTATCACGAGTACGTAAAGGATTTTTAAAAGGAGCAATTGTCATACATATTCTATATGTTTACTATTTAGTTAGCTAGTTTAATTACAGTTTACTCACTGTGTATGTGTTAACTAATATACTGTTAATGTGCCTTGAGCAATTCATTTTGCCGACAGCATAGTAACTGGCTGTATGCGCTTGCCCCTTTATTAGTGGCAATTATTAAATCCAATTTTCGTTGTACTTACTACATTTCCTCCGCTGCCTACAGGGCATCCCTACGGGAGGGTTATGACTTAGTGCTTCTGTTCTCAGTCTTTACGTCCTGTTACCCTCCTCGTGCCCTGGGGAGAGGCAGCCGGAGCTGGGGCAGAGCAGGGTCGGGTGGGTCAGTGTACCCACAGGAAGGCATGGGGACACCCTTCCTTGGTGGCAATGAGGCCGTGTCCAGCTTCCAGCTGCAAAAAGCCCTTTCCTTGGCTTTGGAAAGGAGTGGGCTTTTCTTTAACTGGGCATTAGCTACAGAGGCATTAGACACCTCCAAAAGTCAAAAGCCCTTAACTTCCTTGTGATGCCCAGACTTACGGAGGCCATCAAGGCTGCTATATGGGAAGGTGAACAAAGGGAGTTACTCAGTTTGAGATCCTTGATATAAACCTTTTGCCCACTGCTAGTTAATGTTTCTGACTGATTAGAATACTGGGCAAAAAGTGCCTTTGGTTGTGAACTCTCCTTAAATGGTCAACGGACAAATGGACTGGCTTATTAATATCCTCTCTTCCCACTGAATAATCTTCTCACTGGATGTCTTTTTTGAGGGCAGCAATGCTGTCCTGTGGTTTACAGACCACATTTCCTAATTTGTTGTGCTGGCTTCTGCTCTCGTGACAAAAATCGAGTTTGTAATGTTCCTAGCAGGCGAGCTGGCCCGACGTTGCAATTACCACCACCTGCCTGTTACGCCAACTGTAAGATCTCCACTTGGCAGGGCTGGTAAAACCCAGGCTACAGTTAAATGGGTGGAAACTGCTCATTTTGCAAGTGGTGATCTCAGTCTCTCTTACACTTTCTAACTTTTCTTTCCAAATATTCCAAGTAATGCCACTTCAGTTGTCCTGAGGCAGTTTTTTGGTTTCCCAATGGCTTCCACAAAAAGATGAAGAATTAACACATTTCTTTGTTGATCTTTGCCCATGATTGTGTCTATCAGGAAAAATTACTGTGGTCCCTTAGAGAAGGCATGGTAATTTTTTGCAACAAACGTTGTAAGTGATTTGCAACAAAAATGACTCCAGGGTGCCTAAATGTCCACCAGGACATAGATGGATAAGTTTAAAGAACATTGCAGACTCAAATCATGAAAATTCTTAAATTATCAGTTGAACCATGAAAAGTAGATTCTGTGAACAGAGAAAGAACCAGCTGATTGGAATAAATGAGGTACATGACCTTTTGTGGTTGGAAGCCTTCACCAGGTTTTTCTGTTACTAGCCCTCTTAGAAAACGCCTGTCCCAAATGTAGGTCCTGATGCAAAGAGCAGTGAAACCAGCAGGAGTCTTTCCTTTGGCTTTGACCAGATGGGACCACGTCCTCCCTCCACCTTCCAAGGCAGCTGGCTCTCCCCTGGCTTTGCAGGACCAAAGCTGCTGGGTACATGGTCTGAAAGTCCACTTTGAACAGTACCAGTGGTTTGAGCACTGGGCTATCGGTAGCCTCAGGGATAACGAAAGAGCGCCTTGTTTAATCTTCTGTTTAAATCCAGCCTACTTGCTGCAATTGGTTTTCATACGAAAGCAATCCAACTAGCAGCTCTTGGGGCTGTAGTAATGTGAAAATACAGAATTCTTCATGAAAACCTTTGAAACAACAGGAAATTCTGTGTCCCACTTCTAATACAAATTACTCTGGATTACGCCCAAGAGTAAATAATGTTGTCGTGTGTATGCTGTTCTTTCCATGCACTAAATTTCTCAGCCAAAATAAAGGGTAGTTCTGAAAGATTTTTCTGATTTGAAACATATAATTTTCCATGTGTGTACTTAAGCATATTCGTCAAATATGCATTATTAAGACAAGCTCTGACTTAAATCAAAGACAATAATATGCAGAATGTTACAATTTCTAGTTATGAAATCTATCTTAAAAATTGCTGCACTTTTATAGTTTGATCACAAGTAAATTTAATATTCTTGGCGATGCAAAAACTCTATATCACTTCCTGATAATAACGTGAAAATTGTGCTTTCTGTTCTTATTCCTAGAGACGCTGCTCTCAGATGGGGAAAGGTACAGCACTAACAACATATTTGCAATTACCTGCAAGACTTAACCAAGGAAGTAGTCAGTTTATAGTTACCTTCAATATGTAAACTACAAATTATTAGTGCATGAAAATGGCATCTAAGTTCTGTTGCTGGGGTCTAGTAATTTTGGATATTTTCCATGCTATTACTGCCTGCTCCATATACCTTTACTGGTTCTTTTTGAAATTAACTTAATGGCACTCTACAGAAATGGACTGCCTACTGAGAATGAAAGCTTGCTTGCAAAGATGGACTAACTTCCTACTGGGAAGCACTGATTTGGCACAAACAAAGAAATGCTTTAGCATTAATTTACTTCGGTATCAAAATATTTAGTATAAATTATTTAAAATATTTAAGAACTGAATGGTCAATATTTGCTGTTAATAAATTGGACCCATGTACAAATATTTGATACCGAAAATTCCTCCGGTATCTCCAAGCTATAACACAGAGATAATGCATTCTCAACTTGCCAGGAGTGGTTTGTTTTTTGTTTTTTTTTTCTTTTTCCTTCAGGCAACCAGGGACACATTCTCGAATTGGGGCTTACACTTGTGTGCACCCACATTTGTGCACCTATTCTCTTGTGAATTGAGCTCTATTCACATTAGTACAAGTAATATCGCTGTGTGGTTTTGTATGCTGCCACCAAACACCAAACAAAGATGAAGGTAAGCTGAATGCAGATGTGTTCCTAGTCACTACCTCCCCACGTGAAAGTTTCCAAAAATTATTTTTCTGACTTGCTAAATTGCCAAGTCCTTCGAAATAGTGTTCTAGCAGCATCTTCCCTCTGGCCTGAGACTACAGAAACCAATACTCTTACAGCATTTGCTTGTTATTGTCCTGCAGCCCTGGCTTCAAACACCTTTCCTTGTCCGTTGAGATTGCCCTAACTCCCATTAGTGGGTCACTTCCTTAAATATGGAAACGCAGGGTAGGAGTTTTCTACTGATCTGGGTCACATCTTCATCTTTTTCCTCATGCCTGGAATCAGGATCACATCATAACTGTTGTGTCTCTCCTGATGAGCTGTTAGGATGCATAATGAGGATCTCTGCTCTTACCGCACACCTATCACAATATTACTCAGAACACCCTAATTTGCATACTTCTAATTTTATGTCTAGAAGTAAGTAACTTTGAAGAGAGTGTCTGTTTCACTGATTATGGCCTTCTGAAACCCATTTTGTAAAAATTTGAATATCTAATGCTTTTTCTTTAGCAAATGACACGTAACATGGCAAAACTGGAAACCAAACTGATCGGTATTTTGATCTGGAGACGTCCAAGCTCGGAGCAGCCGAGTTGCTGCAGGGCAGGAGAGAGATGCACTACTCAAGCCCTGTGGAGAAGCTGAGTGCTCCTCAGCACTGACTGCTGGCACTCAAGTGACTTTTTTCTTTTCTGATATTTTTAATGAAGAGTTTGCTGTCATTTTTCCTTTTCCCTTTCCCTTTCCCTCTCCCTTTCCCTCTCCTCTCCTCTCCTCTCCTCTCCTCTTATACTGCCTACCTCTCGCACTAATAATATTCTTGTAATGTATGTAAATATTTTGGTTTTTCTTAATTATGAGTTTGATCGCGGCCTTGGACAGTGCTGGAAATTCAGAGGAGCGGCATGGCAGGCCAGCTGGAGCATCCCACGCCAACGGAGTGATGCTGCATAAGGACTAAGCACAAGTTAGCCCCTAATGAGCTAGTATGGGAAGCAATTTTCAAGTGCCCATAAATCAGTCATTTCGTTTCCTCTTATAGAAGGCTTAGAGGTCATTCCATGCCAAATTTCAGCTTTTAAGCCTCAACACGTTTGCTGGTAGGAGCATTAATAAAAAAGGCATTTTTGTGCCCCCCCCGCTTTATTGCGTTGGATAATTGCACTCCCTTTTACCTCCCCATTTTCTGCACAAACAGCTGAAGCCTTTTTTTTTTTTTTCTTTTTTCCCCCGCTAAGTTCTTCTAAGAATTCAGTTTCAAGCTAAGGGTTGAACTTCATCTGAGCAGAGATGGGTACAGCAAGGTGGAAAACTGTTGAAAATGAGGAGTTACATTCAGAGATTTTAATTATGGAGGCCCCCTTCCCAGCTTTTAGAATAATTAATAAATACTGATCCTTTGCCCAACAGCCAGTGGGGCAGGAATGGGTCACTGAACCTTAAATTTGCAATGGCAAAGAACCAAAGGAAACCAAAGCTTTTGCTTGTTTCTGCTGATATCTTCTGCTTGCTGGTTTAAGCATTTTACATTTTTCTTCTTTCAGCTTAATCAAAGTTGCTTTGATGGCTATCAGACTGTTCTAGCCACGACATTCAGGCAAAGGAAGTGTATTACCTACTCCACCGCGATGGTTTTTTGCTTTGCCCTGTGTCACTGGGATATTATCTCTCACAGTAACACGCCCCAGGGAGCACATGAATGTTATTGCCGACCTGAAAAAAAATCAAAATATTAAAAAAAAAAAAAACAACACCTGCAGAAAAAATATTTTTAAAAAGAAAAATAAAGAAAAAAAGAAGAAAAAAAGAAAGGACGAGGAGACAGCAGCCTTTGTAATTTCCTAAAATATACTCTAAACAGCTCTAAAAAAATCCACGTGGAAGTGAGCACAGCACCAAGCAAGTCAGAGACTGCTTCAGTCTTGCCGCGGACAGGCAGGAGCTGTGCGGAGCCTGGCGTCGGCACTGCTGGACAACGCGAATATCAGCAAAACCCTCCTGCGTTATCACCTATTACAGGGATTAAGGCTTGAGGCACTCCAGTCCTGTCATCCCATAAACGCGTTAAATGAGTCGGGGATTTTGATCATATTGTGATTCTCATTAGTAAATCTGAATACAAATAGGTTTTAGCCTAAATAAATATTGTTTTGTCCACGTTGCACACCCAACATGTTACATTAGGAAAAGTTAATTTTATATGACTAAATATAATCAGAAACACAACATGAGGCCTGTCAAGTTGACATGGTATGATAGGTACCTTAACACTTCTCAGCAGGTAACGTTGTTTGCACACTGCTTAAACTTGTTCATCAATGACTTCTTGCATGATAACCAGAATATTAACAATATATTGAAGGTGGCACCAGGCTCCTGACACGTACAAATGCATTTCACCAAAGAGGTATACTTGCAAAGGAAGATCTGCAGATCGTTTCGGTATTTCTTCCTCCTCTTTTTCCCTCTTTATTTGTTGCTGTGTGGATTATACCAAGATCAAGCCCCTTCTGCTCCTTCCAGGCAGACGGGATGTAAAAATAAACACAAAACTCAACAATAAGAGCTTACAGACAAAAATAAGGTACAAATGAGTGCAAAGATTAGTGGTGACAAGAAAGGGAAGATAAGAAAAAGGTGTTGAAAAAGCGAAGTTGCACAGGCATTGAGACCCTTGTGCAGGTAGACAATTTGTTAATAAACCAGCTATAACCAGCAGAGCTCAGCTGTCCCTCCTCCTTGTGCCAGCGCTGCCGGTGAGGCACCACTGGTGCCACAGCACAAGCTGGTCCTTGCTAAAAATAGTGCAGCTAAGATCAGGAGCGGAACTTTTCTTCACTTTATAAAAAAACTAACTTCCTGAAACATCTCATATCTCCTTAATGGCTATAAACCATCTTTTTTTTTTTTTTTTCCCCTGGAAATTTTCCTTTTTCTGGTTGATCCTGTAGAATCTGTGATTGGCTTTCTTTTTAGCCTTACTGCATTTTTTTTTTTTTAGGATTCTGATACACTATTTGTATGTTTGGGGGATTTCAGGCTACTTTTGTAGATTCCGTTGAGTGACCCACAACTCACTGAACTATTTAATCTACTTTCTTGCGCAGGTTATTTCAATCCTAATATCCACTGTGTAAAATGTCCAATTTGTAATCCAATATCCACTGCGTAAAACCTAGATGGTTAAGTTTTGATTGCTTTGCTTAGGCCAGAATTGCAAAACCTGCTGTAATTTTAGGGAATCGGGACTCTGCAGTAAGTAGAAGGTCTTTCCTTACAGTGGGGAGTCCATCAGGGCCAGTTCTGAGCTATTTTATTTCTTCCTGTGCTCCAGTTTTCCTCTCACTCCATCACTCCCGCTGACGTGCCCTTGAAAGCGAGGTGAGATGGCTACCTACACAAAAGCCTAAAAATACTTTCCCCGTGCTGTGTTTAAGCTTCCCAAAGCCAGAGGAATGGTCTGGGATGAGGATCTGAACCTGGATCTCGTTCAAATAGACCAGTGGGAAACTTTGGATGTAAAACTCCGCATTGCTGTGCATGCCTACACTTTATTAAACCTTGTGTTTTCCCCATTAAAATATAGTACCTATCTATTTTAAAATAAAGCTATGCCATGTATTTTAATTGAGACTCTGGTCTCCAGCTCCCAATACTTATAATCAGATTCCAGTTTTCCAGCTAAAGCTGTTTATTGATGTCCTACTTTTTTCACCATCGTAGCATGTCAATAAATTGGAGAATAGTTCCGTATGTTAGATTTCCCCAAGCTTTCTGGGGAAATCCTTTGACAATTTGCTGTATAAAGTCAGTTAATTGCTTTATATAGCAGAGCAATAGCAAGTATTTAGACATATCATATGACAGACATTCAGAAAATATGGGAAAGACATATTTGTCAATAAAATGAACGCTGGAAAAGCAAATTATTTTATTATGTGAAAGTTCTCGGTTTAAGCCGAGTTATCTTGATTGTACTAATAACTGACATGCCTTAACCAGCTGTCTGAATGGCAGAAAGAAATGGCTTCTGCTTATTTTCCTGAACCTTCTCAGGACCTCCCCATAACCAACCAGAAAGTAAATCTCAAGACGCCATAGAATTTAATACAAAAACGAAAGTTCAAATTATATTTTATTTTAAGCTGGATAGGGCCATAATAGAAAAAGATCATCAAAAACAATGAAAAGAAATAATTGTTAATTTCTACAGTACCTTGAAACAGAAGCCCCTGAGAATAAATAGAATAAGAATACTATTAAAATTTCCTCTTTTATTATATCTTCTCTGCCAGAGTAATTGTTGCTGTGTCCAATATATGCAGAGGACAATTTACTAGCTGTTTTCTATTAGTTTTTAGCATTAACATATACAGAAATAAAATGAATAGCTAGCTTTTCTTTGGTTAATTAAATGACTGACAAGTCACAGATGTTGCCGCACCGACTCTTCCATATGATTAAAAAAAAAAAAAAATCAACCCTGGCAAACAAAAGAACAGTAGACCAGCAGTGTAAATGGTCTCTTTATTAAGTGAATATTGATGCTACATTATGATTTTTTTTATGAATGTGAATAAGGTGGAATACTTGTTCTTTTTCCAAGTTTTATATTAAGATTTGAAAAGAAAACCTCTTTCCTACACAATTCTCACAAAGGAGTTCAGAAGATGGTTTACTGTAGAAGTGACCTAATTTACAGGAGGTTCTGCTTCTGCAACATCTATCACAAAAGTGCATTTTTATTAGGAAGATACATATCTTTAATTTTTTTCTCCAGTATAATTTTAATAGAATCTTGGTAGCTAAAAGCTAGTATTGAAAATAAATATTCCATTTCTATTCAATACTATGTTTTACTAAAAAACTCTAACGGATTTTATAGAAATATTCATAGGATAAGTATATTAAACTGCAGCTCACTCCCTTCCTACCTTGTCCCTACTGTCTCTTCATTGATAGTAGGACCTCTCTCGCAGCTGGAGAGAGTTGCCTCATCTGTGGTCCTGTTGCGCGTTCCAAAGACCTGGACCGAGACGGTTGACCCATTTTAATGTAATTTCCAAATAGCTGGAAGTTAATCATTTTGAGCTCTTAGGTTAGCTCAGGATCTTCTGAACTGTCCAGTGTCCCCAGCGTGCTCTTTTGGTTAAACGTTTTTGGGTTTAACAGATATTAATTTCTTACGCTTCTTCTGCATAGCCTGGTATTTTCAATGATCTTTTTGCTTAGTTCTGTCAGGTCATTAGTTCCTTCATCTAAAGTAGGTATGATGAGGGTTGGGGACAGAGTATTTTTCAGGTTTAACACAATGAATTACCTTCATTATGAATTATAGACATTTGAGGAAAACACAGATGATATAAAATTACTTTGAAAAAACATGTAAAACACGTAAAGATGTGCTGCTATTACTTATTCAGTAAACCGTGATAACGCAGCAAGAGGACTCGGGAGCCATGGCATCACTGGTAGAGTTATCACCTCGCCCCGGATGAACGATGATGCCACCACCGCTACGAGCGGACAAAAAGCAGGAGCCACAGAGACGGGTCACCAGCACCGTGTGGCAGTTTGGGACAGGAAGTGGAGCAGAATAATTTAGCCAATTAAACCAGCAAAGAATTTAAAAGGACAGAACGTAATTACTGATGATGGATTTAAGCCAGAACGTTGAGACTGGAAAGAACATGCTTGTGTAAAGCGCCATATTTAATTAACAGGGGTAGCCTAGGTATAATATTTACATATCTGTGAAACACTCCAGGAGCACAGAGCCTCTTTTCCATCAAGTGAGACCTCTGGTGCAGTACTGAATTACAAGAAAAATTGAATTTACAAGAAAACCTCCCCACTTACCAAGTTAAGCATTTTGCAGAGCTTGGACGTCATTTGAGATTCTGAATTTCACTACTGAGCAGGCCTCGCTCTGATAACCTTAGGAGACCTAGCCGGAGCACTGCTTGAACCTTAACTTTTAGGCAGCTGCTTTAACAGAAGAAGAAAATGGATGTACTTAGCTTTTTTACGGTTCTTCCCCAGTCTTTAGTCTCACGGAGAAAGCCAATGTGTCTCCTCTTCCAGCCCATAGCATTGCCCAGCTACAGTCTGCAGGGCTGAGCCCTAAAGTGACAGTAATTTCACCCTGGAACATAAATAATCCAGAGCATCCCTGCCTGACCAAATCTGGCAGGCCACTGGCCACCGATTATCTCTTCTATTCCCCTGTAAATTTGTTTGAAGATTTGACCCAATGAATTTGGCTAGCTATGGTCAACGCAAGAGTACAAAAGCCTCTAAAAGCCATTTTTATTTTTAATTGAGGAGATGGCAGTGGCCGTTTCTGTGAAAAGTACAGTGTCCTGCTTCACCAGGGGATGGCAAAGGAAATACTTCACACCCTCACGATTGACTGCATTAATTACGAGGGTGATGAATAGTGTTCAACCTATGTAAATAAATGTGTGCCGGAGATTCAAGCCCAATGAAAGTACAGCTATGTTTTAGTGGACCGCGGCATCATATTTCATATAGTAAAAGTTGTGAGGGAAGAGGAGTGATATTTATGGAGTGCAAAGCACTGTGGGATTTTGTGGGAAACCACATATATTCAGCTTGTCAGAAAACATCTTAATATTTACTCTTACAATCCCTAGGCTACTGCTTTCTAAACCTAAAGCTTTCATTAGCCCATTTACCAGATATAAAACATTTGTAAGTCTGTTGAAAGAGTTACTTTCAGGTGTGGCATTTTTCACAGCAAAACGATGATACCTTTACATAACCTCATTATGCAGCAGTGTCAGCTCCTGCAAGTGAGCTGGCTTATCCCATTGAATTAATTCACTATTTCCACATTTCTCTTCACAGCCTCTGATTATTCCAGACTGTCCCCTCCGTCCTACTGTTTCCCGCACAGAAGGATCCCACTTTCCCGGTACGCGCCTCCCCATCGCTGCGCTGACCTCCGAAACCACCCGTGCTGCGCCGCGGCACGGGGCGGGGGGGGTTGAGTTTTCCTGCTATTGCCGACGGGATCTCTCCTTGCATTTTGCCGAATTACCAGTTTATAAAGCGGTGTTACCCGCAGTCCTCCCTTCCCCGTTCGCTGCCCCACGGTTGTTGTTCCAGGCTGCTCCCGATGCCCCGAATGGCTCCTCTCTCTACGGCTCGCAAACTACAGGGAAAAAAACAAATAACAAACCCAACGCTTTTATTCCTTCCTGTCAGTTTGGGGCTCCGACGATTTTATGATGGGAAGTTTTATAAATTGAAAATAAAGAAGTATTTCTTAAAAACTAAATAAGGATGATATTTGTTTCGGACAAAATAAATATTTTTCACTCGCATTGCATGCACAATATGTTACATTAAGAAAGGTTAATTCTATATTAAATATAATCAAAAACACAACATGGGGCCTGTCATGCTGACATGGTGCAATAGGTACTTTAATACTGCTCAGCAGGAACCCTTGTTATATTTTTTATATGTTAGTAGATGTCTACTTAGAATTGATCAAACCTTTCCTTCTGAAACATATATGCCAACACCTCCACAACACACTATAAACTAGACTCTCAGAAAACAATAATGATGCTTATCAGTCACTCGCCTTGAGTTTGCTTGTGAAAAACCTCTAGCTAGTATGCTATTGGAGCTCTTAAAACATAGATCTTTTTGCTGCACTGATAATTCACTCACAGCTTGAGATTGATGACTATGTGAAGTCCATAAAAGATGTTACCACTATATTTTCTTCTTATGATTTATTTTATCATGTTGTCAAGGTTTGCAGAAAACAAGAAACAAATCAATGAATGTCATGCTTAAATATTAAAGAAGGCTGTAATACACAATTTTATTCAGATGCCTTATTCAATCTTGTAGCTCTGAAAAGGGTAGCAGCAGCAAAGCTTTTATTTGAATTACTTTTGGAAAAATTAATTTAGTGTGAATGTTGAATTGTGAATGGCAAAAGGGTAGCTAACCTTATTTGTTTAAAGAGGAATATAGAGTAACTTGGCTTTTTTTGAAAAAGGTTTTGGGAACCTGGGGAAATTCACTGGCTTTTCAACTGCAGAAACTTTGGAACAGAATTGCTTAATGAGCTCATACTTTCTAAATTAATGAAAGGTTGCCTTAGTGAAGGGGGGGGGGCTGCGGCAGAGGTTTACAGTAGGATATTGGTATCAGCAGTCCCTAAGTGCTACAAAGCTATTTTAAAAAAGCTTTTTCTCTTTCATTGCTATGAAATTGAGATCAGCTCTTACACCTTGCTACAGGGGAGGGTGGGGGGAGAAGGCTGCGGCCCCACGCTGTTCCTGAACTGGCTCTCCCCTTCCTAATGCCCATCTCTGGGCTTCATTACGACTCGGGTCCAAAGCAGCAATTAAGCTCAGCTTGATTTTGTTTCTTTTTTTTTTTTTTTTTTTTGGTTGGTTGGTCGGTTGGTTTGGGGTTTGGCTTTTTATCTCATTGCTTACTCTTAGGGATAGAAGAAATTACATCAGAATATTTTGTTGCTTTTTAAAAAAAACAACTCTTTTGAACACAGTGAGTTTTAAACAGTGAAAACAACGCTTTTCTGAGGGTTCTACTGTACTTTATTTCCCACCTCTAGGAAGAGCTTTGGTGACCATTTTATCCTTTCTAAGGCAATGATTAACGCTGTCTTGCCCTACAGGAGCAGACAAGAGTGGCCCGAATGGGCAGCGCTTTCTGGGCTTCTGTCATCAGGGAGTAAAGTTGCCTTTTTATTGTCTTCTTTTACCATTTTGTTTCATTTTGGTTCTGTAACTATACTGAAGATGGGAGCCGAAAAAAGAAGAAAACAGAGCTGAGATGTTTTCTAGCCCTACATCTCCTGGGATCAAACAAACTGTCTGTGTCTTGGATGAGCAGAGCCCCAGCCCTTGGCTGCCAAGCGTGTGGTAAGCAACGAAGCCTTGCAAGGGGATGCTCGCCAGCACCTGGCAGGGTGTCATTACATTAGTTTGTTACGGCATTTGAATTCATAAAAGCTGTTTTTTTATCAAGAATTACTGGCTTTGGTGTTCCTGACTATCAGGTTCATACTCCTCTCAGCTAGAGACGTAGCCAGGTAAGGCCGGGAATGGTACCTCACCTTGTGTGTCTCCAGCTCCAGGACCCTGTGGAACATATGGATGGTTCTTAACAGGACCATTGAAATTGCCTCTGAATGACCCTGTGTGAGACACAAAAAACTGTGTTGTGGCTGATTTTCGGCAGGCAGGGAAAACTATGAGTATAGTTTGAATGCATCTTGCCTGTGGCAAAATAGAAATCCTCCTGCAGCATCCCTGCTCCACGCCTGACCGTGCGGCATGAAGGGAAGGATCCAGGTTGCTGGTGGTCACTGGGGCTGGCTTTTGGTCAGCGTTTCAATAGTGCGGTCAGTGGTGGGACTTTCAGTGCTCTCAGGAGCCACAGGGGAAAACTGTAATGAGTATTAGTTTTTTAGATACTCCTGGGTGACTTAGGGTGGGTGGTTGCCATCCTTCAGCAAAGGACCTCCAAGCAAGCCTTGCAGACCCCATGCCTACATGTCTGCTTCTGAAACCTCGACAGCAACAACAGTGCTGGCGTGGCTGAGTGTCACAGCAATATTTCCGTGCATCCTTTTCTTGCAGATCAACCAGTACAGACAGGCGTATGGTGAACACAAACCCTGTAGTGAAGGGGCAGGAGCACGCGCTGCTCGGGCTCTCCAACGTTGACCTCTCTTCTCCAACTCAGCTGCTCTTCGGAATAAGCATGATTAAGCCACTCAGTGAACCTTGCGCTACTGCCTAAGGCCGTATTTAATAAAGTTTTATTCTTCCATTATGCACTTTTCACACTTGGAGATGGGGATCTGTAGAGTATGTAAAAATGTGTAGCTTGACATCGCACAGGCTGCCACCCTCCCCACCAAATCCCATTCACAAACCCCATTAATCACAACCAGGTTTCCTTGCTACGCACTTTTGGGGTGAGTTATCTATATGAAAGGCAGGGTTTTGGCTAAACTGTTCCCTGTGCTGTGTCTCAATCTTCTTAGCTCTAGAGAACACTTAAAGTATTTCAAGGAACATTTCTTTCTGCTTCTCTGGAATGCTTTTCAGTGCACACACCTTGGTTTTTCTCCAGAGATGGTATTGATATTGAGTGAGAAGATTAGGCAAAATCATTATCGCCTGCCCCAAACAGATCAGGCAGGGAGAGCAATGAGTTGTTTTTTAATTAATTAAAGTTGATGCTTTAATTTAGCTTAAGACTGTAAGCGCAAACGAATGCATATTATATTTGCAACTTTCATAAAGTATCAGAGTATATTTATAACATAATATAAAAAAATAAAATGTGTTGGATTATGCATTTTTCAAGTCTATTATTTAAATTAACCTTAGAACAATTCTTGGAGAATCAGATTTGTAACACAGGACCCAATTTATAGCAGTGCATTCTCTGCATACATTATTGTTTCTTATAACACGTGTATGGGAAGCAAACTTAAAGTTCATCAGTTTTTTACTCCCCAGTTTTTCTCTCTTTCCCTGCCCAGCAGGGCATAAAAGGTCAGTCAGATTAAAACAACATAATCATAGCAGGATTATCAAAGATAGCAAGTTCTGTCCGCAAAGGAGACACCAGGACACCATGTGCTTGAAAAGTTTATTTCCCCAGGAAATGTGGTATCTCCTATCCTTAGAAGTGTCATAGCATTCATAGAATTGAAAGCAGTGGAATATTTTTTCTCTTTTTTTTCCCCATTTATTTGTTTTGGCAATCATTTTGGATACAATTCACCCGTGTGCAGATGGCAAATACAAGCCCCGTGCACTTAAATCCCATGTAAGTCTTTTACTGGAGGTGGGATTGGTAGTAGTGGCACAGCTCTGCGGTAACCTGAGACTCCCTCCTTTGAGACTTCAGCTTCTGTTGCTTCCACATTTGCCAAGATCTAACTGGAAGTGCTGATTTTTCCCAGACCCAAGTAGCTGCTTCAGCTTTGTTTGTTTACTTTGAAATTTATTTTTGAATTGTGGTGCATCTCAGCTATTCAGACAGGGCTGGATAGAAAAAAAAAATGTTATTTTGTACTTGTTCAAAAATTTCTGAGACTGTTTTTTCTTTTTTTTCCTGCCAATAGTGGCTGTGGTGATTGGCTTTCATTTGCACTGGGAAAGCTGATTTGCACAACACCAGCCCACAGGTTGTCCTTGTGAAAAAAAAAGAAACAAAACCAATAAACAACCAAATATATTGTTGTTAGTAGAATTTAATTCTATGCTACGATTTTGCAGTTTGAGTCATACTGAGCTGTGTTATCACTGAAGAGAAGGTTGTTTAATATTTTTCTCCTTAAGACTTCTAACAATGCGAACTCTAGTTGGCTTTGTAGTATCAGTCGTAACGTTTGAAGACCCCTTCTCTAGTCTTTAAGATGCAGTTAACAAAAGAGAGGAAGATCACTGGAAAAGTTTCCAGTTGTGTTGGAAATTGTTACTTGAACTTTCCAGTAGGTCATCACCATTCCCCAGCCCCTCTGGAAAGTCCAGGCAAGCTTCCTCACACTGTTTCTGTAGGAAATGTTGTGGTAAAGATCAAGCAGCACGCTGTTGGGACTTGCTAAAAAAGCCTTGGGCTGGAACCACTTCATTGCACACACATTTACTAAAAATTTGCCTGGAACATTCCTTCTTGCATTGCTTCTCCTTCAAATAGCTGGACTGCAGCTTGTGCCTTCCCTCACCATGCCTTAAAAATACACTTGCAGGCACAGGCTGTGTGCTTCACGATATACAAATATTCACACTCAATGCAGATAGCTGTTATATTACACCACTTCGTGGTGCCCCTGCTTCGGTGGGGTTTTGCCTGGATGGTACAAGGTGCTAAAGCAGATGCTAAGAAAGCACTTACAGGGGCACAAGTTTGAGGTGAGATATTGCTTCTCCTGATATTAAAGACAAATTCCCTTTGACATCACTGGACCCAGGAATCCCCCCCCCCCAGCCTTTGGGAGGAGATGTTGTCTCCAGCTACAAAGACATTGGCTGGACCAACTTCTTTGAGGAGATCACAGAGAAGGAGTTGGAGGAGGAAAGCTTTCCAAAATGCATTGAACAGTTAACTCACCCAAAATTTGCTATAAAAAAGAACAAGCCGACTCTTTAGGTGGACGCCAATTTCCCTGAAAGCTTGCAAATATCTGGCTGATCTGATTCTGTTTGTCCATAATCACCCGTAGAAGATCTTACATTAGTTTCCATACTGGCGTGCGGCTGCCGATTTAATGGAATTGCACCAATACACTGAAGAATTAGAAAAGGCTCCAACCCAGTGTGCGTGTGTGCCTGTAGATAGAATTTTAAAAAATACCCTTATTTATACAATGAATACAAAGTTAATGTTTTGGCTTTCTTCCGGGACAATCTGTAAAAGAAAAACTAGAGCTGGGGATTAAAAAGAGTGTGCGAGTAATGTGTAAACCATGAAATTCAATTAGTTCCTCTTAGGAAGCCAAATTTTGGTGAATACTGTAGAGAAAAGGTAGGGATAAAATGCCTAAGCCAAAGCTGCACTTAATAAGCTTCAGTAATTAGTTATAAATGGCTCGTTAAACCTGGAAACACACCTCTTTTTTGCCCATGAACACTAAGGAAACCGAAGGATAGGGTTAAATAGCAACTTAAAAGACTTTCCATCCCAAGTCTTCTACCAAAAAGGTTTTTTGGTGCTGTTGGAAGGTGGGCACAGAGAAAAGGCACCTGGTGCCTGGTCCGATCGAGTGGCGTGGGGGAGCCGGAGCCCGGGGGAGTGAGGGGGTCTGGGTGGCATGGAGCACACCCAGTCCCAGTGCTTGTGCTGCTTCCCAGGCATCCCAATGGGTGTTTAAAAGGAGTATTGGGAAAATAGCGACCAGATTTACCGACGAGGTCACGTATAACAAGCTGTAGAGGAAATTAGAAGCATTGTCCTGTTATTGATGTGTCCCTTTTTTACCCCCGCATCCTCTCTTTTTTGCTGTAACCAGTAACAACTTGATATTTGAATTGTATAGTAACTCTTCAGAATTGGAAGGGTAAAAGGTAAATTGTGCTACAGTGTGTGATAGATTAATTGGCAAATGTTCCTGTTATTGTTTCTGGGAGCTCTACATCCACCTCACTATTCCCGTCTCTGAAAGGGCTCCCTGAAGTCAAAAGCGCGAGTGAAAATACCGATGTCCAAAAACAGAGCTGCAACTCCTGCTCCACAATTCATCTTACAATCAAAGGTCCTTTGCTGTCAGTACAGGAACTGGAGAAACAAATACATAGACAATTCCTTTTCTTGCTCCCTCCCCCAGCTCCCTCTAGAATACACTGAAATCCCACTCTAATCCATATTGTGAACAGTAAACACTTTTGACTGTAAACTCTTTTTTTTGTAAGAGAAGTGCTTTCCTGGCTGCATATTCCTAATCTCCTTTTTATATACACTTTTTCTGAATCTTCATTACTTTTGAGAGATTGGCCAAAACCTGAAACATTTCCAGCTCAAGCCTGTTTCAGGGGGAGTGGGTCAAACTGGAGTTCCTTGATCCATTGTTACTTAATTTCTGGGTCAGGTTCCAGAAAGACCCCTTCTTCCTCTTCTGTTTCAGATGGAAAACACTCAAGAATTGATTTTCTGCTGGGAAACCTGCACAAGATGGTTGGAATTTCATGAGAAACACAATTCTTCTGCTTCCCAAGATGGTGGAGCTCCCTCTTTTGGGGCCACAGTCTCCAAAAGAATCGTGGGCAAGTCAGAGTTAGCCACTTCCTTAAGTTGTTTTCAACTCAACTTTATTTATTCACTTTCCCTCCCAGTTTATCTTTAAGCTAACCACAACCATTACTTTCACACTATTGCAGGAGGAACCGAACACGCTCAAGGTGGCAGCAAGGAGAGGTCGTGGGTGGGAGCAGTCAAGTGCGACCCCAGACGACATCTGACCCTTTTCCTCCTGGTCTTTCACCACATCATCTTTGGCCAAGCTAAAAGTCTGCTCCAGACCGTGAGTGCTAAGATTGAAAACTGTGTTATAAGGTGATTGCAGAAGTGTTTAGGCTTCCTCCAAGATGGTGGCTCCTCAGACACTTCCTCTTTGCTGCCTGCTGTTGACTGACTGTCAGCATGGCTTCAACTCCTGGAGTAGGCACAAGACTGGGTTTGGAGTGTTTATGCCCTTAAAAACATCTTCTGAAGCCTTTGTCTGTAGCCTTGGACGTGACACTTAACCTTGCTGCCTCAGATTCCCTGTCAAGAAGGGGATAATAACACTTGCTTATCTACTCCAGAGCGGGCTTTGAGGATTAATTAGTTAATATTTGTACAGTGCTTTGAACATAAGTGCTTGGTATTATCATTCTTACTCCACTGCTCCAGGCTCATTTTCTCCTTTGGCCTGATGTGCCTCCCTGCTTTTTTAAAAGCTCGTCGTCTTGTCTCAGCCCTGCTGTGTCATGCCCTTGCCCTGCCTCACTGCATGCTTTGCATGCTCCTCGCGTGGCCTTTGGGTCTGCAGAACATCTGCAGAAGGACAAGAGCCAGCACTTGCTCCTTTCCTCCTCCTGTTCACTCTAAGAGAAACGCAGTCCAGCCTTTGCAGGGGGCTCGTGTGGCTAAAGCGATGGACGTGGTGACAGAGATTCTCCTTCCAGCCCATCAACAGTGTTTCTCACAAAAGAAACAGGCAGACCAGGTAGGCATTGGAAAGACAGTTGGCATGGTATGCAGATCGCATGGTCCCTTGTCGTTCTTTTTATCTTTTCTTAAGAAGATACAAACAGAAAGAAAGGAAGAAAGAAGGAAAAGGTGTGTGTGTGGGGGGGGAGGGAAACAGGAGAGAAAGGAAAGCCCAAAGCCCGTGTGCTTCTGCTGCCTTGAAATATGCTTCCCACCTAGGTCCATCATGAAGATGGTCAGTGAAGGTGGTAGCAAACACAGAAAACATTTTGCCATAAAGCCATTAAAACTTCTATAGTTGGTGAGCTTTATACTTGCGCCCTGCACAGTAACCCCTGGTGTGTCCACATGGACGTCTGTGTCCATGTGTCATCCATTCTTCCTCTAGGAAATGGGTCTTGCCCCCGGAGCAACGGCCAAGCCTTGCTCGGTGGCACCAGAGCAGCAGTTCCCCACGCTGCCCCAAAGGTTTGGTGGTTTTCTGCATCCCTTGACCTCGGCCCTGCCCCTGTCTGGGACCTCTCTGCTCCGTATTCATCCCATCTCTCACCATTGGAAGTGCAGCAGTGGCCACTCTTCTCCCCATGCTGGCACGAGACACATGGCGTAAGTACCGCTCAGCCCTGCTGGCGACCAGCAGCAGCCACCCCCCCTGGAAGCCCCCTCCGTGCAGTGCTTACTGACTTCTTTATTTTAAAATTTCACAGAGAACAATGTCGTGGCTAAAATTTGAGCGAGAAAAATCTGGAGGTTATTTTGATGCTGGCCGAACATTTTGAAAATTTGCTAAGGCCCTGGTCAAAAACCTCAATGGGCGAATATCCATCTCTTTTTCCCTCCGTCCACTTGCCTGTAATGTGTTGGGCAGGAACTGCCTTTTCCTACGCACATTTTCACTGCCCAAGAGCTCCAATTTCTCCTTTCTCCCTGTTACCGCAAGAGAAAACCGTCTGTTTTGTCTGAGTGTCTTTAATGTGCAATTCCACTGGCCTAATGGGCACCTGATGGTACAGATAGATTTGATTCCAGATTTGGATCTGCTGACATAAACCTTAATGCTTTTTATTGTGTGCCACTTTGGGAAATCCTGATTAACAGCAACAAAGAGATAATTATGCAAGATGAAGACAATGTAGTTGTTTTAAAAATAATGTATATCATACAATTAATGCTACTTTGTCCTATATCAAAGTCACGCTACCTGCATTAATCATACATCCTCATAGTTTCTAAACATTAATAGCAAGAAGGAAAAAAAAAGAACTCCTAATCCCGAGGAGATTCACAATAGCGGGGGGTTGGGTTTCTTCTGAGAAGAAGAGAGGTAAGTAATGCAGGTTTTAAGCCTAGTTATTACAAAATGTAGAACATACAACTATCTTTTTCAGGAAAAGGAGCTGAAGCCAGTTCAGGAACCCTAATTAATAATTAATTCTATTTAGTCCTCCTGCATTAAAGCTATCTGAACATTTGTAAATTAAGGTGTTACTTGAAATAAGAAGTAGAGTTTTGCCTGCTTCTGACTTTCCAAAGGGCCGGCCCAAAGCAGTAAACCCGAAGGGCTGATGTGCGGTGCACGTGTGTGGCTGAGCTGCTCTGATGCACCGAGATAACTGCTCCTCTCTTTGGCAATTGAAGGAGACGTGGAAGCTGCATGATGTGCAGGAGCACAACGGTAGGTATGGAGGGGG
>VZTL01035236.1:0-10975 GCA_013400535.1 Scopus umbretta | reverse complement strand
ACTTTTTCTCTCTCCCTCTATCAGTTACTAAATTTTTTGTTCATGCTTGCTGAACATCTCATCTAAGTTGTCTTGTGGATGTCTACCACTACAGTATCAAGGTATTTAGTGGTTAAAGTCTGTTCACCACAATGTCACCTAGCAGTCCTCCTTTTATTTACTGATCTGGGCTGAAGAAAGATTTCCAATTCATGCTGAAATTGTTTTAGTCATCTTACAATCTAAAAGGAAGAAAATGGTATTTTCATATCTAGATTCAAGTAGATAGTGAGCAGTTAACTCCCAGCTATGTAGGACAACCACAATGTGATGTGGAGCAGACTAGACTCACCAAATTCTTGCCACTGGGTTTGCAAAGGCTATACCCTCATGCGTAAATTCCAGAATTTCTTGCTGCTTTTATAGAGTGCTGCTGACTAGTTCCTCAACCACAAAGTTCAGAGGGAAAGAAAAACACTGACTCAGAGAACCAAGCTTATACCATGTTGCAGTGCTTGTTAACAAGTGGCAAACTTAGCTATATTTTCCTTCTCTTCACATGTCTTACTAGGATTTTATCATATGTTCTACTCTATTTGAATAAAGCTCCTAACATTTCCCTCCATGATTGGGATTTATGCAGTACCAAAGCAAATAATCTCAGGTACTGAGGTGTTTAGATGCTATAAAAAAAAGTTTACATGCCATAACAACAAAACAAATTAAATTATCTGTGCAATATTAAGTTTAAAACCACTTTTAAATATACATACAGCCTTTGGACAACTGAAACCAACATTTATAGTTTTGCACTTTCAGTAATTCCCATGATTCCAGACACTCCTAGCTGTAGTTACCCCTACCAGCATGAATTGATAAAAATGTATAGTCTGAGGCTTTATATAAATATACATTATTTAACAGTTTACATACTTCTAATAAGAAATAATTGCATTATAGTTTAAAAAAATTTTGATTTGCTAACTTAAACATTTATTCAGGTGTTATTACTAGTTAGTGCTATCTACTGATGCTTAGATTTCATGCAAAACTTTGCACTGCAAAATGGACCTTGATAATATAATATATTTCACTTTTAGGTTCAAGTTCTTTGAGTTGCTTATGTTACTTACAGGATAATAACTAAATTGAGAGTATAATTCTGTCACTTATTTTAACAGTAAATCATATGACCTGCTGAAGAACTGAATATTAGATTTCAAAATAAAAACTCTAATTATTTTAAGCCAAAGATATAAATTTTGCTAGTGCATGGTCATATTTTAAGTATTGTAGTATTGCTATGATGATGATTAACTGCAAAACCCATATAAGAATACATATAAAGTAGTAACACAGAGAACAGGCAAAAACCAGAACTTATTCCAATCATTTGACATCGATTTGCCTCCATTGAATCACAGAATTTTCCATACAGTTCATATTTACTTCACAAGTAATAAACCAGAATCATGAGTAGGAAGTATTGCAAAGTATAAATTATTTCAAAATTAATCTAAATAAATTCCCCTTTGTTGGAATTTGTGATGCTTGTTAGTTTATTTATCTCTACAACTTTTGGAGGAACATGCTTTTTTTGAAGAAGAAGAAAGAAAGGCATAGTAATAATGGAAATAATTGTAAAGATACCCTGAAAACTCAAAATTCTCTGGCAGAGATTACTTTTATGAGAGTTAGAACAACAACTACCAGGTACAATGGTCAAATAAAAAATTAGCAAACACAAACTAATGAATTCTAACATTTACCTAAGTATTTATCAAACACTTCAACTCCTAAATTCTCCGTTCCACATCTAACCTCTGCCTTATTGCAATCCTGATCTGTTCTTCTGTCTTCCTCCTATCTGATTGGTTACCCAGCAATTTGTACTTTGTTTCTTGACAAAAAAAAATCTCAGAAACTGCTATGAAATATAAGTAGGACAAAAGGAAGAAACACTACCAGTGGATGAGAAAGAAGCACTTACCTACATCTGAATGACTACATTCACCGTAAAAGTAAGAGCTAGATCAGTAACAGCTTTAGCAGTTGTTGATCTGAACAGCAGAACTTAGTTGGAACAGTTTGGCTGTTCTGATCAAAATTTGAATCCAATAAGATCATCATCAGTTGCTACCTCCCTTTAGGTTACCTAAAAGCAATATATCTAAACCCTCATAAAACAATTGTCTAAACTCTCGCTTGTTTTGTAAGGTTGTACTTTCTCCACTCAACATCCTTAGGAGCCTAAACTCCTTGTATTGAGGACAGTATCCATGAAACAAAAAGATGATTCCCCCCCTTTTTGACAAGGCACCAGAAAAAGGATGTGGTTAGTCAACAACTCTACAAGGGAAAGAACTGGATTATAGTCTCTATTCCTCAGACTATTCAGCTGCTGATAGTTAAGGATCTCCATCCTTCTATTTTGCTTTCAGCCTTGATGATAAGNGCAATAGGATGAGAGGTAATGGCCTCAGGTTGCGCCAGGGGAAGTTTAGATTGGATATTAGGAAAAATTTCTTTATTGAAAGAGTGGTGAGGCATTGGAACAGGCTGCCCAGGGAGGTGGTGGAATCACCATCCCTGGAGGTGTTCAAAGAATGTGTGGATGTGGCACTTCAGGACATGGTTTAGTAGTCATGGTGGTGTTGGGTTGACAGTTGGACTGGATGATCTCAGAGGTCTTTTCCAACCTTAATGATTCCATGATTCTATGATTCTATGAACTTCCCATGTGTGGCTTACTCTGAGTATACAATTTTTTGAAAATATTTTCCCGGAATCAACAGTATTATTGAACAGAGAAACAGCAAAGTCCTAAACATGACAAAATGGCTTAGGTGTTTCACTGGCTCTCTTGGTCAGTTCTCTGAGTATAAGTCTTATTCTTAGAGCAGATGAAAGTATGCTAATCAAAAAAAAAGAACTTTGTCTTTCCTATACTTCCTATTCCTTTTATAGATGACTTTCCTCTATCTCTTGCTTTTTATATTCAAGCTAAGCGGCACATCATTCCATCAAAAATATCAGTGGGAAAAAGAAAGCAGTACTATACATACCAAGAATGTAATAAAGTACTTTAGATAGAAAAGCTGTATTTTGTCAGCTACTGATGAAGAACTATTCTACTTTTTTTTTTTCTGATACTACAGTAACTATTCCGTTATATGCATGGGACAAAACATACAGTAACTACAATGGCAGAAAGAAATTTTCCATTACGTGTAGTTTTAGAAGACAATATTTAGCAAAAGTACACTTTACCAGAAGCAGGTCAGATTAACACATGTGACTGTTTCATGCAAATCTACTCTGGTAATTTTGCTAATAAATAACAAAACCAGTTAGTCATAGCAGTTACATACAAATAATTTAATTCCTTCCTGAGAAAGAAATACAGCAGAAACTAAGTTCAAACCGTAAATATTTTTATTCATCTAATTCCATCAATGAGTGTGTGTGTATGGTGGGGGAGTTCAAAACAAACAGTGAAAACTAGCATTTTGTCATTCCACACTAAAAACTGATCAAAGAAACATCATGCAAACCCATAGCTATGATGTTGTGCAAGTTCCCTTTTATTTCAAGGATGAAAATAACTGAGAACACTTGCACGTTTCACAGCAAGCTGAAACTGGAATAAGGCTCCAAGCTGGTGTCCTCCCCACGTACTGCACATGCACAGCAAGTGTTTCCTATCTCCAACTCGCAGCCTCAAAGTCCTGTTATGCTCTTGTGTTTCTGGGGTCCCAGGTACGACCTGCAGCTGTGGGCTTCTAGGAGCTCCTCACAAAGTACCAGCCTTTCCTCTCAGTTACAGACTTGCAAACAGCACACATTTGCATTACCCTTTAGAAATTGCTCTAATGTTCTTCTGTGTTAAAAGCCTATCTACAAGTCCTGCCAGAGCAGGAATGGCTCTTCCGGCTTCTCTGCCAGTGTTGTGGATACCTCAAAGGTACAATTTTGTCCTTGAATCCTTGCTTTGGCTGCCTGGACACAACTCTGAGCACAACTTAAGATGACAGTGACGATCATAGAGGGACAGATGTATTTGAAAGATCACACACTATGTCGTGTGAAAGATCATGCAATACGTGTGATCTTAAGACTCTTTTGAAGGTAAGATTGGCTAGGAAGTGGCCACTGTAAAAGTAATAGGTAACTTTAAACACTGCTTGTGTTTTTTGTCTACACCTTCTTGTATATAATGTGTTTTGTTACACTAGTGAAAGAACCTGCAGAAACCGGTAATGGTAAAACCAGCATTTTGGTTTTTGCAGTGATAGTTTATTTCTGAAACCTGCTGTAAACTCTATTTCCTAAGTAAAAACAACCCCCCAAAATCTATGGGTTTTTTTTGCCCCTTATCTAAACTGGAAAAATAATTGAAAACAGTACCATAAGGAATAATGTTTTGTTGTCAGAGATGATGGAGTTATTTTTATTATTTTAAATATAGGTAGTCACTCGTGGCCTAATACATCAACAGAAGTCTGGTTTTCATTAGTTTTGGATAAAGCCTTGTATGTTTTCCTTCAAAACAGCTTATAGAGAAACAGCAAAGTGATGAGGAATACAAACTAATGACTAGAAAAGATTTCACAAGAAATCAGATATTAGATTATATTACATAAAGGTCCCAGTATCCAGCCCCAATCCACGGAAAAATGAGAATGTGGTTTGGCTGATTTCAGTGTGTAATACATGTCTGCTTAAAACCTGCCTGGTTTCTTATCTCAGTTTAACTTCTATTACAAAAATGTATATCCTCTCTTGACCTCTCTGCTGGACTAGATGGACATTTAGTCTAACCCTGTAGAGCCATTCTTGTGTCCTGTAACCTTACTGCAATCTATGAAGCCATTACTGAGTCTCAGCAAACTAAAGCTTTTGACAAATTTAAATGTAAGTATGAAAATGTCATCTATCAGCCAAAATTGTTATGATATAAATGATATCAGATTAGATGAATAATTTTGCTGCCTTTAAAAAGTAAGAGTATTCTCTTTCACTTCAAAAAGATACAAAGATACAAAAACTTAATGCAGCTTTGTAAAATAAAACATGTATTTGATAAGCCACAGGAAGGCTTCAACTGAATAATTACTACTGGTCATTACCAGACAATACCTGAAATACAAACAGTAAGCATTGTTCTACAACTCATCCAGTTTAGGAAAACGCAATTAAGATCTATATCCCACAGTAGAAAGTCATTTTTTTCTTCAACAATTCCTATAGAAAGAGCCAAGTACTTCTACACAGCTTTCTCAACAGAGCTTTGATTTCAGTGTCCCCTATGGTGATCACACAGCACTTTTCCTTCTGAGAAGGCAGGAAAATTGTTGCAGCTTTCTGGCAAGAAGATTTTGGGGGAGGATTTTTTGGAGGGTTGTTTAATACTTTTCAGTATCCATTAACATTTTAAGTTCTTTGATGAGATCAATCCCATCATAGCTTAGTGTATTCTCATTTTTTTTTTTAGTATTAAAATGATTTAGCACCAAAAATTTGCAAGCTGCAACAAAATATACATTACACTTGCTCCCTACGGTCACAGAAGGAAAGATAACCAAAAATATCTTTTCTCCCAAAGGAAAGAAATGGTCAAATACAGAAATCCAAATTCATTTTCAGTGGAAAATAGCCAAAATCAAATTGTGAGTTGCTGAAAGAAGTGTTAGTTTTGAGTGTTCACCCAGCCTCCTATGCCTGTGCTGGAAAACATTTTAAAGGGAAACAATTTCATTAAGATGTTGTGGCTAAGATTTTTAAAATACTGGAAAGGATACAACCAGACTTACTCTACTGAGAAGTACAGCTAAATACCCTGCATTTGAAAACCTTAACTCACATGCCCTTTCTTATTAACAAACTGTTTAAAATGACCAATAGCTAATATACATAACATGGACATTAACTACTATGCATATGTTGATTCCATGTAAAAACGACTTTTTCTATTAAATTGTATGGCTAAGCAACAGAAAATGTACACCCTTAAAGCAGCATTATCTTTTGAAATGCAACTAGTAAAATGAGGAAATTCTGAGTTAAAGACTGAAACTCAACTCTTACCCACCCAGCTGTGCCCCAATATTACAGCTTATATGGAATTCATTATCAGCCAGAGCTGAGCGACCTCAGCAATTCTTAACATACAGTAGGGCAAAACAAGGCAAGTTAAGGACGAAATTTCCTCTGAACACTATGACTTTCTCCACTGTGGTGACTTAAAGTAAAACTAGTAAAATATTGGAATACTCTTGCTTTCTGTAATACAATTTATTACAATTGTAATCCCATAACTTTAAGGAAAGTTTGTTGTGTGTTGAAATGGTAGCTTGCCAGTGTCTTTCAGAGCCCACAGATACATAACCACACTTTCAGCAAATTTTTGTGTAACATTAAAATTTATCCTAGGAAGTGAAGAGAAACCTTTGACAGCCGGGAATATACCCTATTAATTCACTGTATGAAGATATTACAAAAATAAAGAAGATGAGTTCTCACAAATTCAGTGTAGTAGAAAAACAACAGCTATTTTCAGACTTCAGTAGATTTATTTTTATTTTTCTAATAAGTCCTATACTATTAACAAGAAAAATAATGCCAAACAAAACTCTGGGGTATCTAGAATCCAGGTTGCATGCTGTGGTCAGAAGACTAATTTTGAGTATCCAGAACCATGAATCACAGTTGCTACAAAGCTGACTGGATACTATTTTTTCGCAGAACTAAAAAGCCCCACCCAGTGAGATTATTTTTCTTATTTGTAAATAAATTTTGAAAACTACTGAAGTTCAACTTCAAGTACTTTACAGCTCAGTTTTAAACACCAGAAAATAAGACTTAATGCTGTAATGGAAACACTAACAGGCTCTTGACAACAGCCGTGCAAGACTGCACCTTTATATCACAACACACTCTCTCAGCTGAAAAAACTCACTAGTTATCCAGGATAGTGTGGAAAAAGCGTGCTGTTATTTTAGGAAAGACAGTTGCTTGAAAATTGGCATAAAGTGGTGAAAATTAAAAAGGTTCCTTTTTTCCCCAAACTCAACCTAACTACTCCATAAAGTAATGCACAAATCATTCATTATAATGAGTCATAACAATGATTTGTGATCTTCCAAGTTTTCATTTTATGCCCCTCTGTTTTTCTTTAAAGACAGGAGGATAGACAAAGACTGGAAACTTTGGGTCATATGGATCACGGCACCACTGCTATGTCTGGAATTTTCTTATAAATATCCTATTGCTCTGAGGTTCATAGGCCTGACTGAAACAGCAGGGACGATCTCATTTGTACTTTTATAGTTGTAGAGGGATTTGCAAGAGTTAACGCAATTTTCCATAATATTTCTTACCGAGTTCAGAAATAAAGAGAGAGTTCCCTTTTTAATCAGTATCTGAAACATTGTTAAGTCTAAAGAAAAACAGGACTTCTTTCAGATTTAACAAGACTTTTCCAAGTGCTGATAATTTTAAAGGTACAAAGCAAGGCAACTTTTGACAGAGAGAGAGGATTTCAGCAAAGCCTTTGTGGGTAGCAGACTGTACAGTAGTCTGGAGGATATACTTCTCAGCAGATTTTACTGCTTGTTTGCAGCCTCGTGCCTTTTAAAGAATGTTTTTCCAAAATAGATGTTAAACGATTCCTTTTGATTTCATTAAAACCTTCAAATCAAGGAAGTATCTTCAGGTCCAGCTACAGTGATGTCTATCAGAAAACAAAACATTTCACTAAGCACCAGTTGAAAGCTAGAAAAGCTCCTCCTTTCATTTTGTACATTCACAGAAGTTTTTTAAAGGCATTTTGCTCTCGTTCCTGTCAAGGCAGGCAGACTACGCTAACATGGCTGATCCGACTCAGCGATTGAGCCCAAGGACTGAAAAACTGGCGCAAGAAAAGGCAGTTCTGATGTTGCCATGCAACATTTCTCGGGGACTACTGCTTTGTTTCTTTACCATGTTCAGTACCCCTTCCATACACCTACTTAGTCAAGTAGACTCAGAGATAAAACTAACTGAATTATTGAATGCCTACTATAAATAAAACGAGCCTGCTAAAAAATGGCAAACTGCTTCTGCATGCTTATACAGAATTAATAGATAATTATTATTATAGATAATATATTCTATAATGAGGAGGATTATGTCTTTGTTGGTCCATAAATTGGGATTGTCTAATGCCAAACTAAGTAAGACTGCAATAAATAAAACCCTAAGTGTACAACACGTAGGCATGCAACCTCCCTCCCTCTTTTTCTTAGCACATATGCTAGCTAATGGGAGAAGCAACTACATGGTCAGCTCTTTGGAAGAAGAATAGCATAACTTCTTCCTAAGTTACACTATTTTCCTTCCAAAGAACTGGCTATATAGTGCATGCTACTGGTTTACTATGTAACATAACACTGGCAATAGGTTTAGCTGCTCCATTGTGGGTCTAATCTTTGCGCAATATAGTCTATGCACATTAACAGGAATCCAAGGATACACAGGATCCAACTTTCCAAGCTATGGAACCTGAAAGGTGCCCAGACTAAGGTATGAGAAGGACTTACCGTACCTAAATGTTGTAGAGTACATTGGTGCTATCATTGTTAAAAATCTACAGCTTGTCCAACTTGTGGTCTGAACCCCTCCCACGAACAAGGCTGACCTTAAAAGTCTGCAGAAAGGAATCTCCAGTTTCATTACATGCAGGGGAGAGTTTTTAGCCACAGTCTGTTTCAAGACTTACTTGAAAACGCAAACAGCCATCCTGCCTACCAGTTAAGAGACTTATCACCTGCCAATTTATTAGAGGTCATTTATCAGAGGTCAGAAGATGCCAGCTTGTCATTGGAACTGGCAGCAGAAACTGCAGTCTCACGATCAACAAACACTGCTGCTTTTATTGCAAGAAGTGTTCACTATGAGCCTGTGGTCTGGGAAAAGGGCAAATAGGGAAGGTCAATCACAGGCGAATGACTGAAGGATGTATAGGAAGCAAGAAAAATTATGAAAACAGGGACAGAAAAGAGTGTGGTCCTGAAGAAACACCATATATTGAGCAGACAGAAAACCTTGAGGCAGTCATCGGTCAAAATGTTAGCAATGTATCATTGCCTCTGCTCCTTCCTTGTCATCCCTAATACCTATAACCAAGCACTGCAGTTCTGCAGTTTTCCCTTCTCTCTCTACTACTGCTTTGAGGGGATAGTGAAAATGTAGATATAAATTATATCTGAATTACTACATGGTATTGATTTACTATACCATACTGTATCAAATTGTAATGCATAAATCCATGAGCTTCCATTAACACTAAAAGCCGCTTAAAGATACGTTAGAAACCTGTGTTTTAACTTTTTATGTGGTACTTCTGTAGGACTTTCTATCCTCAGCAATAAACATTACAAAAAGGTATGTAGTTTTCAGAAGTTTCCTAGACCTACACCACATCTCATCTCTACTTAATATAAGGTGGCACCTTTAACACATCTTAAAGTCTTTTTTAGGATCAAAGGCACTCCTCTGCTCACTGTTCTGTTTACCATACTTCAGCAACTGCTGTTTTCCTTCTCACCACTAGAGCACATGCGTGCACAAAAATAACTTTCCTAAAATACACAGAGGAAATTGGTGCGACTTGAGAAACTAATTTTCTTCTAAGGAATATGTGAAGTGAGAATGGTTCAATGTCTACACCACTGTTATAATTGATGTCTGAAGAGTAAGAGGGATGATCAAAAGAGTAATGTATTTCCAGATCTGCTCATATAATGGCATCTAAGTAGCCTGCAAACTTCCTGCCCAGGGTCAGGACTGTGTACTAAGAAGCACTTGACCTGCTTCATTTCTTGTCATTTGGTTTCCGTCCCAAGGACTATGACCATGTGGAGTTTCAATTAGTATCCTGAAGAAGCTCTTCAAAACAGGTGATATGGCCAATTGCAAACATCTATTAAATGCTGCCTTCAGAAGTGGAAAAATGCTCTACAAGATGAGGACCAAAATATACAGTGTCTAGCCAGTGGATGTATACTGAGTAAATACTGGATAAAAGTGGGAAAAATCCTTACCCTGTATCTAGATAGTATCTAGATAGATATAATAACATCTAGAACTGCTCATCTACTCCTATAGACTAGATTATGCTAGGACAGAGAAGTCACATTCTAAAAAACAGGGGAGTCAGAACCAATCAGTAACAAATCACTTTTCCATGTTCTCTCCTTAGTAGAGAGAACTTCTTGGCATATGTAAGAAAAAGAAACCTCTTTCTGAAAAGAACCCCAGCTGATTTACCCGGTATTTACACAGCTGATCCAAGAAGTACTTTCTAAAACTCTACCAAAAAGCCCATTTGTTTACCAGCAACAAGACCTCATTAGATGTCTAAGAAGCTTTACAAAAGAAGTCAGGGTGTGAAAAACCCCACCAAGTTATTTCATATATAAACCCAGAAGATCTAGGAAATCTAGATATGATCATTCGAATGATTTTATAGATGCATGCATACATATACATGTTCCTTGTCTTCCCTGTAATTACAAGAGTACAATTTTCTGTATTATCAAAGAAAAAAGGTTTTCAGGAAGAAACAATAAACACACTACTAATTCACATCTTCAAATTCTTTACTATGCTTGATATACACTTGCATGTTAGTTAACTAAACATAAATCAATAGACTGACATATGCCATGGAGTTTAGATACCAATTTAACACCTCTGCATAAAGTTAGAGAGGAGAATTATAAAATCACTTTTAATTTATTATTTCTAGAAAGAGTAGACAAAAGTCTTTGAGGATTAATTTCATGCTGTGGGTTAAATTTCACTCTCACGATAGGCCAACTATTGCCTGGGGCTCTACAGATAATGAACCTGCCAAGGGATTAGCAAGGAAACACTTGTGTTATTATAAATCGTGTACACTTCCCTTTCTAACCAACTTCATCCTTCATGACATTAACAAATCACACTCTCTGTC
>VZTL01035225.1:0-12328 GCA_013400535.1 Scopus umbretta | reverse complement strand
TTTTTTTTACTCAGTACAAACCTTTGAGACCATATTGATATTTTCACCATTACTTGGACTTCTTGTTAAACAAAGACATTTAACAAATATCCCATGACTACGCTATGACTATGCCAACTACTTGCATACCTGCGGTTGGCAGATGTGCTTGGAGAACACTGGTCAGCCAGTGACAGCAGACTTGGATCTAGCCAGCGACCAAAAAAAAAAAGTTTTGTTTGCCCAGAAGAGTTTACATTTTGAGAGGGAAGTTTGATAGGTGATGTTTATAGTGGTTCATGGCTGCAAAACCCACAGCTTTTAAGGAGACTTCTGCTGTTGCAAAAAATAATACATAGTAATTTTCCTGGAGTGAACAGGAAGACAATGACCTGGTAGAAATTTGCCAGTAATTTATGCCAGCAGAAATAACCATTGCAAAATGCGTTTCAACAGTGCTGGAGGCAGAATTAAGTACATCCTGTACATTTCAAAAGAGTTTGGGTTCATATCTAATGAAAAATGAAATTAAAAGAATTCTGAAACCTCTCTTACCCCTTAAAGCTTCAGTTCTCTTGTCCTTCTTCTTGTATATTTTTTTAATATTGTTTAGTCTAAAGAAAAGGTAAGCAAGCCATTACTATTGAATCTCACAATTTTGGCATGTTTCCTCTGCCTCAAAGTAGCCTTTGAAAACTATTGGAAGAATATTTCTCAAGCTCCTCCTCAAACTGTTCCTGCTCGTTACCATCAGGGGTTAGCATAATTCCGTCGGAAGGAATTGCTTTATATAATTCATTTCTCGCACACTCTAAAAGCAGAATTAACTAATGCGCCTTTCTAGAAGATGTTTAAAAGGTTTCAAAGTCAAACCCAATGAACACGTAATGAATGAAGCGGGAGGCCCTGGGGAATGAGAAAACACGTGGTTATACGATTAAAAAGCACTGACTTAGCTATTATTTTAGCAGATTGATATCTGTTTTCTAGTAATAAGCAATGGGCAGCAATAGCAATGGGCCAAACTAGCCCCTTAAGGATGTAAATAACAGTATCTTCTGCAGCACGGTGTTCTAAAAGACGACGGTGAAGGGGAACAACTCACTGCTGCTGCTCTGCAAAGAGGAAATTGCTGGGCAGCAAGTCGGTCCCTGGCACAGAAAATGCACCATGTCCAATAAACATTCAAATCCAGCTCTGGAGCAGAACGAAATACGGAACAAACCCTCCCTTTCATGTATTTGCCATTAACCTTATCCGTATACGTTAGATGGCTCAGTCTAACATTCACCTGTGCTATGCGCTATGCTCTCTAGGGTATGTAGCATTATATTTTTCATCCTCCAGGAGTCTTTACCTGATTGCTTCCTTCCCATCGAAGCCTGGAGGCATCGGCTCAATGTTATTGCTGAGGATAGGATCGTGGCTGCTCTCGCTGCCAGCTCGCACCCCCACATATCCCCTTCTGGGCTTGAACCAGTATGATGGTCTCAGGAAGAATGTAGGTGGATATGGTACTCCATACTTGCCTAATTTAGAAACAAAGAAGGTGAAATATCCACCAAAAAGTGCTATGTGTCAACTTAACTTTGATAAATGCCATGTCCAGCCGTCATTTCTTCTACAGCTGCAGAATACAGCCTTTCGGCAGCGTAAAAGGATTGGCAAGTTCTGCAAAGTTAGCCATTCATCCATATCCGTAAATGCAGGTGGGGAAAAATGACCACGGCAAAGACCTCATTGACCACCTCTTTGGCCCAGAAGTTATAAGAACATCAGGTCAAGTCCTACAACATCCTTTTAAACCCAGTCATTAGGGCTGCTGGAATAGGCATAAAGGATCTCAGTACCTCGCTGCAAGATTTAATGTTCCTTTTGGAGTCTGCTTTTGAGGCAGGGCCAAAGGAGGTAGTTACACGCACCCAGCTTCTGGGAAATCAGGATTCTTCCCAACCATCTTTTCCTGGGCAATACAGCAAATGCAGTTTTCTGCCTCTCACACAACGTGGCATGGCTCATTGCTGTTAAGATGCCATTCCACAACCAGACCAGCTCACTACCAGGACACCTTTTTTGTTGCTCCATGTAGATTACAGCTTTCTCAGCTCTATCCCACTGCTTCTTTGGCACCTTTCCCTCTGTGAGGGAGGGAAAGATTACAGAAGAAAAATGCAAGGAAATTTGTATTCTTTCCCTCACATTTCTACTTACCAGGAAAAACCTTATCAAAGTAGATGGCCAACAGCAAATACAAGGCACTGTCAAGGGTCAGTATGATATGTAGGTTAAAGACAGGGTACAATTCTGATGCAACGGCTGGTGCATATTTTTCTAATTTTACCATCTAGGGGGGAAAAAAGCACAAGTCAGATGCAACACTTCCTTTAGCCAGAAGTACTGCATTGCAAGCCACTGCTGTGTCATCACAACCATTTTCACCAGAACCTCATGCCCAGTCGTGATCCTGATGCCGTTTCCAAGCAGGGCAACCCTTTATTATGACCACAAGTATCAGAAGTGCTTCAGTAAGCTGAGTTCAAAATTGTGCAGAAGAAGTTACTGCACCAGAAGAGTGATGCACACAGTATTTGCTGGGGCAGCACTTCAAGACCGCACGGTTCTTGTAGATCTTGGTACCCACCAGACACAGCCCACTGCTGCAATAATTCTCCAGAGATCAAAATTTATTGTATATACAGAGCTGGTAAAAATTGTGATGCAGTTGAGAGTCTAACTACATTTGTTATGAATTAGCAGGTACTTTTTGGAGTCAAGTTTTCTTTTCACAAAGCATCTAGGGCAGAGGGGCATGACCGGGTCATTACGGCAATGCAAATAATGTATGGCAGCTACTGTTATCTGGCAGAATTCTGCAGAATGTTTGCTGTGGGCTGAACTTTCATGATGTGTCGGCTTTATTTTGAACATACCTTTGAGATGCCAGCTGTAAAGACAAAAGGACTGAAGAAATTAAAAATCCATTCCAAAGACGGTGGTAATTGTTCAAACAATGTCAAAAAGCCCAGCAATCCAAAGATGATGTGAAGGACAAATCCCACGAAACTGGCAATATTTGGCTGTTTTACCAATGAGCTGAGCAGGAAACAGAAGTGAATCTGCAGCAGAGAAAACCAATAAGTAGCAGGATGCATTTCTGCTGGCGATTAAGGAAAAAAAAAACCAACATGAAAATCCAACAAGCAACATTAGAGACCCAGCTGAGTTTCAGTTGTCCCCTACAGATGCACATGGCATGTCACAAGACTTGTGTCATTTAGCAGACAACTCTGATATTTAGGGCAGGTCTACAGGGGCAGACAGATCAGATCCCTCTTGGCATCCCGAGGAGGCTGGATGCAGGGAGAAATCCCCATCCCCAGGGCCACACAGCATCAGCCTTGTCATTAATGCTGGTGTTAGCACCTCTCTCTACTCTGATTTCAAGTCAGAATCTCCCCAAATGTAATAGGAGTGATATACTAGCCTACAAATTATAACAACAAATCCCAGAAGTGGAGAAGTTTTTCTTACTTTCTCATATAATGCCCAGCCCTGGAGTACTCCGTAGTCTCTGAGTTTTACATGTTTTGATTAGGAAATGGAAAAAATCGTACATCATTTTAAGAACACAAAAGCAGACTTACAGATGCTATGCCATAGAAGAAATACAAAAAATATATTTCAAAGTAGTTGCGATTGTGGAGGACTCCTCTAATCGTGATCAGTGTCAGCAGGCTTGCCATTATCACAACGTAAACGGTGTACAGCAAGCTCCAGGATAACCTGCAAATGAAGGCACGGCTATTCTTGCCGCTGTACATGACAGCACATGGCATTACAAGGCCAGCACAAGACGCACTCTTTTTAATTAAAATACTTCTTAATTCCCAAATACACTTCCGTTTAGTTTCTAGACTAGAAACGTGCGAATATCACTGTCTTGCACCTACCCATATCTCTGCAGATGCAACAAGGCCAGCAAAGAGCCACAGGGCATCTAAGCACGGGCTCTCCAGCCAGGAACACTTATTCTTATGCTTTTCCTAATGACGTGAAATCCTCATGCTCAGATGGCTTTGGAAGCCTGTTTTGGTGGACCCTGTGTCCCTCTGTGCCTCATCTTTGGCAGTTTTCTCCAAAATTTGTTGTTTCTTCACCTTCTCTGTGTGTATCCATCCAGTGCCTGGAGGCAAGCAACACCTCAACACCAAGAACCTTGCTACACGCACCTCTGCTACGTGAAGAGCGCGCTCTCTCCTTTTTTGGGGAGGAGAGCAGGGCTAAGTATAACAAATAACAAAAGAAATCCTGTATCAGAGCAATGTGCTTGGAAACCAAGGGCCTCCGGCAAATGGTACGTTACAGATAAAAGCAGCAAAAGTTTTGCTTCGACAAGGTGCAAAACTTGGCTTCAGAGAGCCCAGACGTATAGTTAGGCAATTCCAAATGACTGCTGCTGGGGTCTGGGGAATTACTGCTTCTCAGCTGAGCGGTGGTACCAGACCCCCATCCTTCCTGCAAGCTAGTATACATCCTATATAATATATATAAGATAATATCATTTCTGTAATTACACAGTTTATTGCTGAGACTTACCAGAACGCGATATCTTGCAAACCCATTGCTTTCATTAGTACCTTGAGCTTCTTTTTCTCTCTTATAACTTTCACTGATAAAAAGTACATGTATGGGGAGAAGCACAATATAATGTAAATAATGAACCAAATATAATCCAGTTTATATACAGGTTTGATCAAAGGTGATTTCAGACGAACGCCGCTAATTGACTTCATCTCTTCCCAGATGGAATGGTTTGTTTGGGTCTAAAGAAAAGAAATTAATCATTCATTTGATTTTCTGTGATGAAGCAGCCAACATCAGGACACACAGGGTTTCATAAGCAGCAAAATTATTAGTTTGTCAATAACAATGTTACATTTATAAGTGGCAAATAACCTCAACGTTTAATAACCTTTTATATTGCCTTGTAATAAGCACTAATGCTGCCGTGAGCCATGAGAATGATCTATCATTCTTTTAACTTTGGAATCACACTATGTATTTAAAAAATTAATGATCCCAGAAAACGAACTTGGGGTTTTTTTGTTTGTTTTGTGTTTGTTTTTTTTTTCCTTTAAGTTTACGGATAACTCTGGAAAGAACAGAAAACATTTTCCCATCATGATCATACTTACTTCTATGATTGCTGCATCAATGCTGGACTGCACTGATAGGAAACCCGCATACCAGTACATAGGGACTTTGCAGTTACTTGATGAAAAATTGGAGCAGGTATCTGTGGGAAAGAAACAAAACCTGAAGAATTTGATCGATGAAATATATATATATATTTCCATTTATATGTCATGTGTATATATACGCTTGTGTACATGTGAGGGGTTGAAAATGTATTTGACTTAAGAGAGGAAACCAAGATTTAGTTTTAGTCAGCCTTTTTCCTAGGGCAGCTATTTTTCTTCAAGAATAATTTGGTATTGGGTGTTGGTGGCTTTGGCTCCATGGGCCACCTGGTGTAGCATCAACCCTGTCATCACGGCGCAGAAGAGCTGGCCATGCTCAGCTCTGGGATTTTGGCAGGAGCCCGGGCTCAAAGTACAGCAACTGTAAACGTGCCCAATGCTGCGGGCAGGAGAGGAGCACCTCTAGGAAATCCAGAGCACGATGGAGCCGGGGTCACATCCGCGAAGAGCTACTGCCTTGTGTAGACAGAATACAGAGCCGCTCCATCATTTCCAAGACCAGTTCTTAGCAAAATCCTTTTTTTACTCGATTTTTTAATCTGATAATAATCTTACTTTTTATTTCAGATAGTTTACTACTTTTAGTCAGTAAATAGGAGTGCATGTGGTCAAAGAAGTAGTAATGTGGACAAATGTGTGTGCAGGTTTATGTTTTAATGTATTAGATATAAGTCCATGCACTATACGTTAGAAGTACGTCGGTGCACACATGATGCTCATTTTCAGGGCATGATTTGACATGATAAGACATAGAAGGCAGAGGGACGCCCAGGTCTGTGGATAACGTGTATGTGTTCTTAGAAAATATTCCTCTGACATTTGTTTCCTTCTGAGTGAACAAAACCTCTAATTCTAATTAATATCTTTCTTGAAGCATTTAGCACATACAGCCTTGACCCCTCCTCAGTGGCATGGTGGCACAGAGATCCATCTAAGAATTTTTGAATGTAAAATGAAGTTCTCTGGTTTGATTTATTTTGTTACCGATGTGTTCAAAGGCATCATTTGGAGATACCACACTGTGGCTTTGAAATCTGAGACAGTAGGAGAAGTCATCCTTAAAAACAACACCGATAATGTCCTCCTCCAAAATTCCTCTTGTTTCCAGTTTTTTCTCATTTTCCACCTCTTCTATTATTATACCTATTGTTAAAAAAAAAAAAAGAAAAAAATAAATAAACCCATGACAGCTCAAACTTTGATTAGTCATGCAACACCATAAAAATGTGCACCAGCCACAATATGTACCCTCAAAAATTGTATTGTCCAAATCCTTTTCTCCCCCCCCACCACAACGAAGACCAAGGTGCCCACGTGTGTCAGGGTGGGTTCAGGCCCTGCAGCTACAAGGATTTAAGAGCAGCATTACCCGTCATTGCAGAATCCGAAGCCACTTTGCTCATTATTTGCCTGGTGGTGTTTGTTACAGGTGTGTATGCGAGTGTAACTCCTGTAGCGTTAAAGGCGGGATCATCTAATCGTCCGAGGAAGTTGTACGGGATTTCTTGCCGCGGGTGGTGGAATATCATACTTGTTGATGTTTGTATCATTAAGAGAAAAACCACCGATGTAATCCATTCCTAGACAAAAGGAAGGACATGTGAAGGTGAGTGGTAGGACAGTGACTTGGAGGTTGGGTGGTATGGAAAGTGTCTTCAAGGACCTTTCTCATCCAGCATGGATCTGGCTGCGCAGTCTGGCTCCTCCGGCCCCAAATGCCTTCTTTCTGTAAAGGAGGAAGAGCTATTTCACAGGTGTAAGAATTTGAAAACATGAGGAATGTTCCAAATGAAAAACATGTTTTCTTAGTACCACAGCCAACAAGGTCTGCTGATAATTTTACACCAGTAATTGTGAATTGGACATTGTGTTCTTCTGGACAGCGCAGGAACGGGATCAACAACCAAAAGCAAGAAACCAGCTTTGTAACAAGCCCTGATTATGCTGTGATGTTGTAGTGTCACGGAAGAAATGAAACTGCTGACATTTTCCAGAGAACCGCATTACCAGCTGAGGCTTCTCATATATCACCTAGTATAAAAACAATGCGATGTAAAAATACTTCATAGTGGAAATCCTAACTTCCCTTTGGAAGAACCAATACTTGCCTGAAAACTTTCCGTCTTTGTCCTCCACACCAGAAGAATATTTTTCCACAGGAGAGCACGGGTTTGCTGAAATATTTTTGAGGCTCTCTTGAATATCCCCTGCATTTTCCCAGCTAGGATGAGAAAGAAAATAACATCATTTAGAATAAAACAGGTTACCGGGAGTTAATGTATCTACTCGGGTAAACGCCACCTCAGAGGAAGCCAATAACATGCCAAAGGTTAAGAGCTTTTCTCCATTTTACAATTTGGACAACCAAGGAGAAGTTTGAAGGAAACAGTCTAAGATCACGCAAGGGAACAGAGAGCTGGGTTGGACTTAGCTGCCTCTTCCACGTGCACAGATTCATCCTTCTTCATCCCAAAGAGGTTTTGTAGAAAGAGACGTTCAATTGGTTATAGTTTGATTCTTCGTCTACATAAAATTAACAACATAAAAGCCAGTCTGTCCTGTACTGAAAATGCGAGAGGATTGAATGGCATATAGAAGAAAGAAGATATAAGCTCTGGTTTACGTTGCACGTAGAGCTGAGCCTCAGATCCGCATATCTTGCAGTGAATTTATGTCTCGCCTTAGACATGCATTTTTTTGGCAAACCACTGCTGATCTGCTCTAGATATTGTAACTAGACCCTAAAACATCCACATTACATACATGCCTTCTCCCCACATCACCAACAGGCTTGGCCAGGGAGGTGGTGGAGGTCCCCATCCCTGGAGGGGTTCAGAAAACGTGTGGATGTGGCACTCCGGGACATGGTTTAGGAGGCACGGTGGTGTTGGGTTGAGGGTTGGCCTGGATGATCTCAGAGGGCTTTTCCAACCTTCATGATTCTATGATAGGGGGAAGGCAGCTGCCACCCTGGAGGTGGTTAGATGCTAGAAGTAGTCTAAAATAGAGGCTGCCAGTGTCTCCCTTAAGCAGGCTGGTAAGAGACCAATTTGTCCTGTTTTCACCCAAATGCTAATATAATGAATTATAACTCTAGTATGGCTAGAGCAGGGCAGCATTAAATCACCAATGGGCTTCTTGATATCCTCCTTAATACTGAGCAGGGAGTATTTACTGGGGGATGTTTTTTATGGGGAATATTTATTTCAGCTCCAACTGTGATCACGTGGCCAAGCAGCAAATATCCTATGCAAGAACAAGAGCAATTTCAGAGTGGCTGCTTTCATGACCTTTCCAGAAGGAGAGCAGGCGAGGGAACCTCAGAACATGTTTTTGTATTTTAATCCTTTCAAATGGCTGAAACAAACAAACAAAAAAAAAAAATCAAAGCAACCTCAAACGCATTGTGCTTTTTTCCCCTTGGACATCGTTTCCTGATTTCGCGGACTGGGCAGCTGGAGTTAATAAACGGTTCTACTACTCTGTTCCCTTCATTGTTTGTTTTTGGAAGAATTAAATATTTGCGTACTCCAGGGGCGATGGATCCAGAATCCCTGTTTACCCTCTGACTGTTAGCACAAGGCTTATCTCCTTAGCACTCTGCTTTCCCTGCCTGGAGCTTTCTCCCGTGCTTCCCCATCGCAGCCTACGAGGAAGGTGAAAGGCAATTAGGAAGGGATTTCTAGGAAGTGCTACTTTTTTTGCCCAGGTCTGGATTTCAGTCATCGCGAACTGAAAGCAGCAGCCCAGCCTGGGATGTTTGGGCAGTAAAGAAAGGTTCACACTAGAGTATTTGGATAACATGGAAAACATGACAGTCTCATAAAAACAGCACTGAATCTCTGCAGTCGTAACAAACACTTCATTAAAAAAAAAAAAAAAAAAAAAAAAAAAAAGAAGGTGGAGCAAATCTAAAACTTTTTTTTTTTTTTTAAATTCCAGCTGATGTTCTATCAGTTTTAATCTTATTTTTGCTTTTGGAGCAAGAAGCAACTACCCCTGGAAGCTGAAACACGAACCCAGAAAGTTAAACAAATGATGCTGCCTACAAACGCTGCACGAACTTCATCAGGAAGAATTTCAATTTAAATTAAATATCAAAAGACATAAAATGTAAGCAGCAGGAGAGATGCCTCTACAAGACCCGAGATCCAAACCTGCAGATTCAGAAGACAAAAACAAACATCAGGAATTTATTTGGAGGCAAAGGTGTCTGAGAAGCCTTAAACCAGTAAGAGCATCGCTTGTGAAACTGGGTGTCTCTGGAAGCATTTCCCTTCCGAGGGCTCAGCAAATGCACCCAGACTTCTTGCTTTCCAGAAACATGCTCCTCAGGCATTGCCGTAACTTTTACTGGGATCCTGGGTCCAGCTCTGCGATACCAAAGGTTGTCCCAGGAAGGTATGTCCCGTATAACCACTTCATTTATTTACCGTCTCAGGGGTTTCCTATTTGGCACCTCCTCGGCCTTTTTTTCCCCCTCTAACAAAAACTTCACCAAGCATATTGTGACGAAATCCCCAAAGCAAGCTGCTCTTCAGGAGCACCGGCAGGAACCTCTCGACGCTGGCTACGAAGAAAGCAACGTGCGATGCACCTTGTGCTTCCCAGGGGAGCCACCGGCTTTCCGAGCGCCGATGATTAATCCCTGCGCGTGGGGAGCGCGGAGGAGGACGTGCTCGCTCCCTACCCTCCTGTTTGCCAGTGACTGCAAACACAAAAAACTGCACCTGGCCCCTGCGCCGCCCTGTCTTTACCTCCTGATAAATAGGAGACAGATTTGTATTGACTCCACTCCAACACCGAGTTTTTGGAACGGGGTTTTTTTTTCCTACTCTCAACTTGAGAAAAACAGCTCGAAGCCTGCCCTGTATCAGAGTTCAACACCTTAATTCACACGGAGAAGTGAAATTTGGGGGTCGGTGTTTTTAGCAGTGTTTATTGGTGAAAGCAAGGCTGGAGGAGGGGGAGCAAAGGGAGGAATCACTACCTGGGAGGACCCAGCGCTCAACCTGTGGCTTTTCGCCTAGACCCAAAGGACATCAGCGGCAAGAATGAAAACCCACGTGCACCCAGAAAAGCAGAATATTTTTGCTCCTTTGCCTCTTACACATTTTGATGCGAAGCTTAATGTTCGTCAGAGAACAGAGCTGGAAAATACAGCTCTTATGCATTCAGCATAACACTGTATTAAAATAATAAGCAGAAAAAAATAATCACCAAACACAACCCCTGCACGAAAATGCCCTAGGTATAATTTTTCCCTTAACAAAAGAGAAATATGAAACTCCTTACCTGATAATGTGTTTTCCATTAGAAATAAGTCTCCTTGGGCTCTGAGATGTCTGGGCTCTTCCTCTTTCTGCAGTCCTGGAGAGGGTTCAACGCCGTAGCACAGCCCGATGGCCATGCCCCTCTCCAGCCTGACGTCAGAGCCCGGTCCCAGCGGTGCGAACGCTCTCAACGCTTCTGGAGCAACAACCCAACCGGGGAGCAATACCTACAACCAGCTGGCCTAGAGCGTGCAGATACCAGCGCTACCTTTTGCAGTACTCAGTACGACACGTGCATCGTGCGCGATGTAAGGGGATGTTTCTACCAGGCTTACGAGTCCGGGGGAGAGCTGCAGCAGGAGCTGCGCGCCCTGGGACGGGGCGAACGTGATCGGTGGCAAAGCAACCTCGTCCCTGCCCGAGCTTCTCTGGAGGGAAAACTTCACTGCCTTCTCCCCATCTTGCTCACAGCCTGAGTCAGCAAGCACTCCTTCCTCTGCAGAGGCGAATCCTGCGTCCGAGGACCAACGGGATTTTTATTTCTTGTTTCGCTTTTCCCCTTTGTTTTTAATAATTTTTTTTTTTTTAGTTTCCACTCCTTTTAATTGCTTTTCCAGCAGCTGTCACACAGCTGGAATCAGGATGGAGTTTGCTAGTTGATTTTTTTTTTTTCTATTTTTAAAAAATACATTTCCAATGGATCTGCATTCAAAACAGGGAGGTGAGGAAATCGGATAAGCCAGGAAATCCAAATGAGTTGGAAGGGCGCGCAGCCACACGACAGTTCGAGTAGTTAAAGGAATTTGACTGTGCTGGAACTTCAACAGCTTGAGGACTCTGTATCTCATTTGCAGAGCTGACTAAACACACAAAAGCCGTCTGGTTGTTGCTTAACAAATGGCCATAGCTCTTCTGCAGCTGCCAATTTACTCATTTTCAAGGAATGAGCTCCTTTCGGAGAAGAGCTGAGCGTTTTCCTGCATCACTTGGACAACAAGCGAGGAACGGGGAAGGCTACTCGTAACCGCAAAAAAGCACAGCTGAGATGCACTCCACTAAAAAACCTACTCATTTCTGACACGTCCCCTGTGCCATACGTAGCGTGCTGGCAGTACCCGGTGCAGCGTGGAGCCCTGGCACGCCTGCAGGTTACCTACAGAAAATGCATTTTAACATACAAATGACACCTGCTCCGAGCACTCCCTGGGGCTTCCCAGCCCGTGTACTGGGTGCTGCTCCTGGCTCTGCCGCCGAAGTGGGGCCCCAGCCCAAGGTAACCCGTTGGGGCTTCACTGAAAAGCGGCTAGAGAGCACGTAGCATCTCAAAATACCATTAATTAAATCCCCAAGCAGTTGCTCCATAGGATTTCTGAGGAGGAGACTCCGGAGCAGCCTCAGATCAGCCCGTACATCTACCAGGAGGAGGAGAGGGGCTGAGGCTGGAGCCAGCATCCTCCAAGGGAGATACTCGAAGCAACGCGTTTCAGGAAAAAGGAGAACCGAAAGCTCCAGGACACTCTCATCAGGGAGAAACTCAGCACGCTAAACTAGGGACTTTCTGAAGATCTCTTAAAGGAAGCATGACAAGGGAAGGGATTAATTTTACAGCTTAAAAAAAACCAAAACCAGCACATTGCCCTTAACGCACTTTTAAAGAACTAGCACGAAACCATGGGAACCTTCACCAAGTTCAGATAAATTTCTTGGGGGTTATTTGCCTCCCCGCTGAGGGGTCCGGGAAGACTGAGGCACAACCCCCTTTCACCCTTAGCTGGCCCACGGGGCTGAAGGCGGGCTTCCTCCTCCTCCTCCTCC
>VZTL01035222.1:1951-17824 GCA_013400535.1 Scopus umbretta | reverse complement strand
GGTGGTGGGGTGGTGGGGAAATATTATGGGGGTCATATCTAAAATTCTTTGAGACCTAGAGTTGTCTGCCATTTAGCATTATTTACCTATTAGAGAGTTGATAGCTTAATTGAGATTCCAGTGATATAAAAATATTCTTTATATCTCCAGATCTGAATGTTTTCTACATTTTTATGGCAAAGCCCCAAAAGGAACATGATTTAACTAAACTGAAAGTGGGTGGATTTAGCCAAGAAACACTTAGTCTTATGTTACCATCCGAACCAGGTGGAACTAGAGGCAAATTACTGAACATAAGTTATTCCATGTCCTTACTGGAACAATTTGTACTAAGGAGCCTCTACAGACACATAGCCAAGGAACTCTCTATTCACTATTTGTGATTTTACAGTTTCTTCATTTAAACTGGAGTTCTCAGAGTAAAACATAGCATATTCTTTGTTTCTGTGACAATCCCAAGAGTACTTAGGCCGATAACATGCCAAAGAATGGGTCAAAGGTGTTGCCCTTATGCTGTCATTTTATATAACTACTGGTGGTGTCACCAAGGCTGAATGAGCTGACGTGGCACACCAGAGTAAAAGTCATAGGACCACACATTTCCATTCAGTGCTTTCCAGTGCATCCTGCTAGGCAGCCTCACCATAAAGGATGCTTCCATCAAGGACCATGCAAGCGCATCAACATATTGCACAGTGCGCTATGGTAGAGCATGCACCCACTTGCACCTGCCCCTTAGTTTAACACCACGAAGCCACATACGCACTCTTCAATAACCGTGTAATGTGGACAGGGTGCCCTTTCCATGGCAGGCTGTGATACTATCCCAGCAATGAGGTTCCTGCCTAGAGGGCTGTCCTTGGCATTACGTGCTGTACTGCTGCAGTGGAAACACTGTTCATGCAGCCACTCTGGTCCCTACAGTGATGTAGGAAGAGCTCCTCAGCTGCTGGATTGTCTAGGGCATTCACATATGCTCTCCTTACTTTTCTGCTCTGGCTTTCCATGTTTTTATTTTTCCTATACTCGCTAACTCATAATGTTATACTTTATAACTCATGACACGAGTAAGCATCAGAATTGGGACCAGTCACCTCAGAGCTGATCATGGTATTAGCTGTTTACAGTTGCTGTCTAGATCTGTTGCCCTAAAAATTCTTTTTTATTCATTTATCCCACATTTAAAAAGTAATTAATCCATATGTATTGCATGTTACTGTATTACTTCTTTCTTAGGTATATCCTTGGCACTCAAACAAATCAGATAATCCAGAATGCTAAAGGAAATAAGTAGCAGAAGTCCTGGTGTTGTCTGGTGAAGCAGATACAAATTGGGATTCTATGGACTTTTAAACAACTAGTACTTAGGAAGATATAACAGATTATATAGATCCAGCCTTGCCAATCTTGGCCAAAGGGAGAAAAATTCAGTAAACCATACAGCCTGGGAAGTCAATTCTGACTCCTGCAGGGCTTGTCTAGATTTCTGCAGCATTTTGATCCCCTTACAGAGTAGCAAGAAAAAGGGATGCTGCTTTACATCTGTAAAATCCCATAGTTGGTGACTAAGATAACTCCTTTTGTCATTCCTCCATCTTAGGCAAACTCCACGTCAAGGGGATGATGTCAGATGTTCATTGACATGTTTCCCTGTATGAAAAGCTTGTCTGTCACCTGACACATCCAACTGATACATCACCTACCTGAAATATCAACCATTCACTTCTGATAGGGTTACAGGGAAGGAAGCAGCACTACTTCCCAAAGAGCAGTGGTTGAAGAATCTTCAGGGAAATGAATATACCCAGCCATAAGCATTGGTGCCTGGGTAGAAGTTGGGTAATACTAAAAATAATTTATCTTTGGACTCTGAGTTTCTACTTGCCTCTCTTGATTTCAGTGAGAGTTTCCCTATGGTGATCCTATTTCTTTCACTTTTACACTGAGTATGTTGTGAGTCTGAGAGGAGGAAAGGTCCTGCTAATGTCTAGAAAAAAATGCTGTGTTAAGCCAAAAAGAAACACAGTGGCAGGAGGGCTCTTTGATAGTTCTTCAGTTCAAGAAGATAACTATCAGTTCAAATACTGACTATTTTCGGCTTTCATTGCAGAATATCTCTGAAAAATGTTCAGCATTTTTTGAAGCCAAAAATCAAAACAATGGGTGTCTAATGAGAAGTCATTTTCTATGATCATTTTTGAAGTTATTAGATTAATAAGCACAGCCCTAGTTAAATGACATTTCTCTTCTTAGGAGTGTTATTGACATTTTGATATGAGACAGAGAGACCTTTAATGAGATCTCAATCAAAGGTAGTATTTATATAATGATACATGAATTCATAAATGCTAGTCAAATAAAAATGCTGTAGTCCATTTTGGCCTTCACCTTATGGAAATCTGTACAGGTCATAAGATGAAAAAGCTCAGTGAATGACGACTCTCTCACTTGACTGTCTAATTATGTCTGGCTAATTGTGTGAGTTAATGTTTGAAGCTGAATCTTGCAATGTAACTTAATCCATCACCCAGACGAAACGCAAGGAGAAAGATACTGAAATTTTCTCCTTTGTTAGACATAAGATCTCCTTAATGTTTGAGCTGAGGATGATTTCCCTTCTCATGGAAGGAAAAAAAAAAAAAAAAGAGGTGCTAATTTAAAAAAAAGAAGCAAAATTTATGTAAAAGCTATATGTATATGTTAGCTACCAAAGAAGTGTGCAGTCAAGTAGACAGATCCTTAAAATTCCTGTTTCAGGAAAAAACATTTTACTAATGGTTTTTGTTAGGAAATGCTTTGTTTTACTACTTGAAATCATAGTCTCTTACATTTTGTTGTGGCTTCAGATGGCAAAAACGTTAAAAAAATCATCACAGTGCTTTAATTTCTTCACTACTTGAAGAGAAAAGGAGGAAAGACTTATGAGCTGCAATTTCATCTCTACTTCAACAGAGAATAAAGTTTGGCTGGTAGAATCTCTCTCTTACTTAAGCTGTTTTTAAGGATAGAGCATAGACACCTAATCAACATCCCTGGTAATCTGAACGTGTGACACTATTGAAGCCTGAGTCCAGTTTTAAGCATTTTGACACCGGTGGCAGAGAGGGAAAATGAGGGGGTCACTTGCCTGTTAGTTTCTAGGCACTATGGACAATAATACTTACTAGTACTCTTCAGCAAATTCCCAACCTCAGAGCACTTGGAAAAAAGGCAGATTCATTACCTCTGTTTTATTCATAGCTAAAGTGACTTTTAAGAGGCCATTCAGGAAGCCATGGGTAGAACTGGGAACAGAATCCAATGTGTTGAGTTTTAGAAAATTTCATCCAAAGTACTTTCGTCTTGAGCTCTTAAGTCCACTCCCCATGTGTGGAATAAAATTATGTTTCTGCCATAACATTTTTGTATGCTTTGAATTTATACTATTAAGTACAGATAAAATAGTGATGTTATTCCTGTGCTTTTGATCATCTGCAAGTAATCTGTGCTGTGGATTTTCCAGTACATGGGTAAAGATATACATCATACTGTCTGAGCATGAGCCCAGAATCAGAGCAGCCTTCTTCATGCAGTGCTGTTCTGTGTGCACATACCAGATCAGATCGGAGATAACTTAGGGATCCATAGTCACAGCATCACTGAATTTTGTTTTTTCATTACATCTTTTTTCTCTGTTCATAGTTTAACTGACATACGGTTTAATCCAGTTCTTTCTTTAGTTAAGTTATCTCAATCCAGATATTTGAAGAAAATGCCTTATTGTTATAAATTTTGACCTAAAAATTTATTTACTTTGTTACATAATATATAGCCATATAATCCTTCTACTCTCACAATGTCTTCAAAATCTAAAGAAATAAATGCCTTAAAATATTTCTTGACGAGGCAAGAAGGAATGTTGTATTTGGGATTTTTCAATTTCCAGGCTAGACAGGTTTTGGGGATAAAATGAAGAGATAGTAAATGGGTTGTGGTTGTATTTCCGAAACTCTATTTTCAGACTTGTTGTTACTCAATCTAGCTTTATCTGTTTGAATGAGAGAGGATAACAGTGTCTCAAGAGGAAATTTTCCTTTTAAGGACTTCTGAAAAGGTCTGGGCCACTTCAGTCTAGTCAGATTTGTCTATCTAATTTTAACATTTAATTCTGAAAATTTCATGCTACCACTGCCAAATTCTTTTTATAGTATTGTGGGGTTTTTTGTTGGTTGGTTGGTTTTGGTTTTCTCTTTCCCCTGCCCCCCCGCTCAGTATTTCAGGGGAAAAAAAAAAAAAATCATCTGAATTGTCAGATGAGATTTTAAAATGAAGCTTACAATGCAAAGCAGCACTTAATCTTGTGTGCACAATATTAGATACCAGTTTTGCCTATATGGCAAAACTATTGTGTGTGTATACAAACAAAACATTAAAAAAAATCATGGGGCTAATGAATTTGGGTTCTTGTAACTTTTGTTGCCACAGTATACCTGCATTTCATAAGCAATTGTCAAAAATTTAAGGAACTACCTCACCTCATTTCATTTTGTAACCTCAGAAGTAAGTACACTTGATGTCACTTGATTCACAACTACATTCATGTTACTAGTTATCCCTTAAAAATGGCTCTCATGAATAATGAAAATAAATCCCCTTTCTACTCCCATAGTAAGAGGTTTTAAGTGCTACCACCTGGCATCTTAGCGAAAGATCATAATAAGCATGTTTTCTTACAATAGTTCATTGAGATGGTACATGGCAAGAATGAACAAATTTCCACTCTTAGAGCCAAATTAGAGGCTCAATCTCTACTCAGGCAAAAATCAATAGCAGCTTTGCCAGACCAAGACATAGATGGTTGTTCTTAGAAGCATGATTTATAAAATCCTTATTTTGCCTTGACTACTTCTGTTCTTGTTTGTTCTGTAGGACTTGTAAAGCCAAACCTCTCTTCTTTTCCCACTATGTGTTCCGCCTTCATTTCTATTTTATCCATATATCTATCTATTCTATCTTCATTTGTATTCAGCCCTTCACTCTTTTCCCCTCTTCATGGTTCATTCATTTATCCTATAATGCCCATTTATTATTACCTCATCTTCACCACTCTCTCTTTTAACTCTGTCACTTATCTGTCACTTTTGTGTGACAGGAATTGTTCCTGCTTAACAAAATCAGTTTCTAATTCCATTTAGCTAAGTAGGTTCAACTGCTTTGTGTGGACACTGAAGCAGTTTAAAAGTGGCTAAAACAGTTTTAGCTTAACCCAATTAAACTAAATCAATTTTGACTACTCTTTAACCACTTTAAAAGCAACCACACAAATGAGTGCATCAATTTTGTCTAAATTAATTTAGATAAATCAGCACATTCACATCTGTAAATCCTTAGTATCCCTTTTCCCATTCTTTCTCATCAGAACACAGTCCCACACATTTTCTTTTTGTTCCAGTACTCTAATCTCTGGATCAGGCTGACTCTGGAATACATCTGAAGATTGTTTCAGATGAACAGACTGCAAAATACACAATTTCAGAATACAAAAAAATGGTCTCAGATGAACTTTGTCTCTTTGCACAACACTGTGATTAACTCAGTACTAGGGCACAGAATGTATTCTTGGAGATCAAGTTCGCTATCATTAATTAGTGTACACTTCAACCTGTCAGAAAGGTTAGCAGGGCTTCTCAGATACAAAATATTGAAAATTGCAAGGGCAAATCGCAAAGAATAAATTAATTAACAAATATGTTATCTGGATCAAACTCAGTCTTTCCTCTCTCCTCATTTCTTGGGTGGCAATAGGTATTCTTGTCAGCCAATATTAAGAGTTTTCTGTTTTAACACTGTCAGATATCTAGAAATGAAGCATGGGAATTACAGTTAGAAGACTGCATAACCGAAAGCAGCAACTGTGAAGCACTAATTGGCCATGTTCAGTAAGCACTTGAATATAAGCTGCTGCTAGAAAGGCAAATATGATCCTTGAATTTCTTCTGAGGGGAACACTGAGTAAACGTAGCATGCTCTGGATACGGTCTTGGTAAATTTGTCCAGCTGTGGCGTCCATATTTCAAAAAGGATGTTGAAAGAGTCAAGGACATTCAGAAAAGTGTAACAAGAGTGGTTCAGAAGGTTTAAGAGCTTTATTGCAAAAGACAGTGGAGACAACTTGATCAGCCTAAATGTACCTAATAAAAAGAAAAAATGTGGTAGTTAGCAGTCTTGTTAAGATAGCAAAGATCCTCAAGATATAAGCTGAAACTAGACAAATCAAGGTTGGACATGAGTCACTGAAACTTAAAATGAAGCAAATTAATCAGGGAGACAATCTGCTTATTTTCATCACTTCAGCTTTCAATTCAAGACAGTACCGTTTCTGGAAAAAAATACATAGCTGTGGAAGAAATGCTATTTATTTATTTAGGAGCAGCAGTATTGAATGTTATTTCCTTTTTAGGCAGGAAATCACAATGAACTCTGAGTAACTGGTGAATCCTTAGTTAGTGGGACCTTCCCCACATAGTTCAATTATCCCAGGAATTCCCCTTCCAAAGGAAAGAAGGAGGGGAAGCAGCAGCACACAGGTGGGCTGTGCTGGGGCAGCTGGGGCTAGTCCTTGCCATTCTGGCCTGCTGGAGCTCCTCTGGCTTCTCAGTTCTTCTGCCTGCCTGTGGTCGTTTGCCGCTCCAGCGTACATACTGCTATACTGCTGCACATGTATAGCAAAAGAAATTTCAAATGTCAGGGTAGGTACATAAGTCAAAGGAGGCGTAATCTTTTGAAAGCAACAGAGCTGAAAAATATTGCAGTAAGCATAATAATAAGACCTTAGTGTACCATAGTATAAAATAAGATACAATATTATGATGGTGTCACAATGACTACAGTTCTTATTACTCAACCTTTTTTTGATACGCAGTGCTGTGAGTTTCTATTTTGTCTGCCAGTTATCACGAGAAGGAATTTTGTATGTAAAGGAAAATGTGTGGAAAACTAGTAGGCAAATTTCCCATTTCTTGCAAAGCTAAAATATGTAGTGGTTTGATGTTTAAAAGGCTGGCCTACTTGATTTGAACCCTGTTATGTATTTCTTCATGGGATGGCTCATAATGCTACAAAGTATTGTCAAAGCAAATACTTTAATTAAAAAACATTCAATTCTTTAAATGTCCTCCTAGATCACATCATCTCAGCCAACCTCTTCAGCCTTTACTCCCTTTTCTGTTTGAAAACTCCTCAAAAAGTGATTGGAGTTGATATGTGCCATGTGGACCTTCACTGAAGCTATTTAAAGACTGCTGAATTGAAAAGGCCCAATTGATTCATGACAATTTAAAAGTGGGCTTAATGGCAAGAATAATTTTTTAGTTCAGAGAAAAAGAAAAATTGAAAATGTTGCAGAAAAAGAGCATGTACATACGTGAAATTCAGTTGAAAAGCAGCACAGAATAATTATAAGGTCTTCCTCACCCTTGGCTCACTGCTTAAACTGTGTGGAGCTGTGTCATTTTGTGTACCATTTCTCTTTAACTATATTTGAAGTTAAACAGCATGTATGGTGTCTTTTTCTGTCAAGAAGAGTGACAGCTTCTATAATTCCCTTGTTTCACAGAGTATAAATATTCCAATGACTGTTTTGATGGCTACAGTCATTGAGTTTTAACATGTATATTTATTGATTGCCTTGTTCTGATAATTTATGGTCAGCTGCCAAGAACAACTAAGCCTTGCAGTTAAAGATGTTTTTTCAAGTTAGACTAAAAAAATAAGGTTCTAAATGTAAAACATGTGTGAAATAAAACAGATTTCTTGTATGTGGGTGATAGAAGCAGACTGGGCAATTGATAATCCCCCTGAGAGGTGACTTTCTGGAAGCCCCTGCCTGTCATTAATTTGCATAAAATTTCAAATGCAGAATGCAAACACTTATGAAAGTGTGGCTGAAGAATCTCTAGCTCCAGGATGTATTACATAGCTTGGCTGGTCAGGTCAAGCTGGAAGATTGCATACTGGGCCCTATATTCTTCTTGAAAATATGCAGACATTTACTCTTTATGGGTGAAATATAAAATCCCCCTGGATGGCTGCAAAAATCTGCATTTTCTGCTAACTTGGATATATACACACATATATACTGAACAGCTCACCAGTTAGGAATGCCAAGTGGATTTAGGATTCTTATCTTTAGGAAAGTTTTATTACACTTCCATTCCTGATTTAGGTCTCGGTAGCAGAAGCAAAAATTGGTATTGTTAGTTGAAGTACTGTAACAGCTACAAGACTCCAAGGTCAAACTGGTAGCTAGTGTCTCAAACGGATGCAAAATGCACAGTAATTGCAGTGAAAAAAAAAAAAAAAAGTAGACTAAAGTTTTACTTGCAGTGAGGCTCTTTGTAACTCAGTCAGTATATAAAGATGTCTTCTGTCAGTACAAATTTAGTGAAATGGTTAATAGGGCTATAGCCCTTTTATTCCCAGTGCTGTTCCCAAAGCAACGCATATCTTAACCTTTCTGGTATTCAGCAACTTTAGTATCACAACCATTTGACTATGAAGGCACAGTCTTGTTATGTGTAAAAGCTGATTATGAAGTTGTACACTAGTTTGTCTGGTTTTAGAACAGGATCAAAGTTTGTCTTCTCCTAGATAAATACATAACACCATTATCACACTTGCCAAGGATAGCGTTATTATGCAATATTATTTATATCATCTGTAGGCTAAAGGACTGGAATATCTTCAGTTTATGCGCCCCATCAGAAGGAGGAGAAAGTCAATATGTTCCTCTCCTTAGTGCTTTTCTAGCCAGCTGGTTGAAACCTTATGTTCTGCTTTGTCCAGTCATTGTCACCTTTGAATGTGAATGGCCCAAAAGCTTGATAGAAGGGAGAATCTGGATTTGTTTTCTCAAGTGTGGGTCAAGCTGCAGCCTCTCTGGAAACTGGCGCTTTTATGCCACAAAGGGCGAGATGCCTTATAATTTCATCAGGAAACTTGCCTATGGACTGTTGTCTTAGGTTCTGTATAAGCTATTGCTTGCAAATACGTTCCTTTCAGGATCATACAGAACTTGCTTGGGTTTTTTAAGGGTTTTCACAACAATTCTTTGTTTGAACCAGGCTGTATATGTTTTCTTTGTTAAAAAGGAAAACAAACCCAAAAAACATATTAGCACAGTTCTGTTTTCTATGGTATACCTATATTTAGCTGTCACAAAGTCAGTCAGATGAAGTCATTATTTCCTAGAAAAAACAGGGGAACTTTTTTCCACCCAGACTTTCAATGAACTAAAGGCTTGTCCCTCTGCCTGGCCAATGTGCTTTTAACTGTGCTTTTAAGTTTGCACTGATATACGACATCTTTCTATACTGACTGAATTACAAAGAGCCTTGCTGCAACTAAATGTATAGTCTACTTTTTTTTTCATTACTGTTACAATTGGCGAGTATCTGCCAATAATAATTATAGAATTAACTAATTAGCAGTCACTACCAAGTCATAAGTAGTTACCCCCAGTGTTTTTTTCTGGATACTGGAGTCTGACTGTAGAGTTTTTAAGCACATGATCAAGGTCTTACTTGACTTCATAGGTCTGATAAAAATGCATGGTCCCATAGAATCCTTGAAGAATCATGTGTTTAAATTCCAGCTACTCCGGTCATCAGACTAACTACTGATTATACTACTGCAGGTAATTCTAGTTGCTGGTGCTATTTTAATGTTAACTTGTGAATGATCTATACTGCATTACAAGAAACTTCTGAGGCTTACTGTTCTCTTCTCGCACTTGATCAAGATTTAAATAATATTTTTGCAAGCATCTAAATGCAATACAGCATTGAACCTGGATGGAGTATGTCCAAGTATCAAAGGGTACCAAACAGCACTGTCAGTATGCCATCTAGACATTAATTTCCCACATAAAGGGTTTACTAGCACTTTGCATGTAAGTTGTGTAACTTGTGACCAGCTGCTTCCGTGTGCGGTGCGTAACTGATGGGAACATATGGCTTTAATTAAGTAGCCTATTCTAGCTGATTTTTAGGCATCTATCCACATGGCATACAATATTTGTTGAATCCAAATCAAGTTTCACAGCTGTCTCTCGAGATAAACTGATTGACTGACATGAGCTGCTTCTAAACACTCTGTCAGGTTAGTTCCCATAACCTCAGGAGATTCAAGCAATGGGAAAAAATGGCTCAGCCATATGCATTAAAGCTCATATGACTAGGCCATAAATGTAGTTGTATATGTGTTTAACATTTCAGGCTAACCTTAATGGATTTCTGTGCTACTGATGCTGACAGGCAGCAACACAGAGCCAAAGCAATCAAGAAATCTCCATGTTTTTTTCTGATTTGACTGTGTTATGTACAGTGGCTTGACACCAATCTGGACTTCAACAGTAAGGACATGCATAGCAATTGTGAAGTGGAAAAGAATAATTGTCAAAGTGCAGAACTGATGCCTCACTGGTTCACATCAGTGTAGAACTGGCTGGTGTTAGCTATTAGGAAAAAAAAAAAAAGACTGTTATCAAATACAATACAATTCTTATTTTTAAATAAGAGTTTATTTGTTAAGTGCATTGAACAACAGCTGAGTGAATCTGCATGTGATATACTCTGATCGTGGGATATACTTGCTGATGTAAAGGTAGTAGTATAAAAATCAAGGTTATGAAATATGAAGAAATATTTGTACAGCTTATAAAAATGCAAGTGTATTTTCAGTAGTCTTTTGGAGCTATCTGTGCTGAAAAGGAACAGAGATAATCACAGCTGATCTCACATCATACACTGACCATAAATTTTACTAAAGGTTTCAGGTGTAAAATTAGAAGTTTTGTATTTTATTGGCAGGGTTGGGGAACACGTTCTGTGTCTGAGCTAAATCTCTTGGTTTGTTTGAAAAGGTTGTATTTTATTACACAATATGTAGAAAGTGAAACACGGGCTAAAAAGGATTACGAAAATAATTTTAGAGGCCATGAAATTCTTCTTGGGTAAATTAAGCACTTGGAAAACTGATTGAATCTTATAATGAATTCTGATTTTCTATAGTATAGTGGTGATGGCAAGAGCCCAAAACCGACAAGTGCTGTGAGGGAAGGGTGAGAGCACTCTAAATGCCAAGTTTGGAGCTCTGTGATTAATAAGCTGTCTCTGGTCTTTATGAAGATATGAAGATAAACTAAAGATTGTGAATTTGAGAAGATGTATTAGTAGTGATAACTTCTTACAGTCCATGATTTATGCATCTATGTTAGACCTGTGCTGTGTGACTTGTAGCACTGTTGAAAATACTGTGGTGAGCTGGAATGTTAAGTCAGAAGAAATAGGCTTAGTCAAAGGATGGAAGCGGAAGATACCTTTCCTGACACATCTGCATTGAATAGTAACATAAGCCAGACAGAGAGGAAAATGGGGAACTGACCCTTAAACAAAGGAATAAAGAGGGTAAATGTAACCAGTAAACCCCTCAAGGCTTAGTTGTTCATGGGGATTAGGAGTGAACTAGTTTCCTTATCTTTCCTAAGCCAGACAAGATGGTATAGCAGTTGGGAAATATCTTTAATACTAAAAATAGTCTTGAAATGTGTTTTATTGTTATTTATTCCTATATTCCACTCTTGTAATGGCTGTTGAATTTTAAAATCAAGAACTTGCTCCTTTTTTGCTAGAGTACATTTGTTTTCACATGTAAGCTTATTTAGTATTGAGTGTGAACTGTGACGTAAATAAATTTCAAATGCCAGATTTAACCAGAACTAATAAATCCAAAGGAAATGATGTTTCAGATAAAGCTTTTTATGGCTCCAATTTAGGACAGTCATGACAAGAACTGACCTTTTATTTTGTGTTTGTATAGCTCTTTTTTGCACCGGGAATCATGACAACAATTCTTAAATGCTGTGTTAATACAAATAATAAATAACTGTGTCTTGGCACAGGGCAATAGGAAGAACTTTCACGGAGGCAATCACAGTATTTTTGGCTGCAGAAGTTGGTATTTTTCTATGGAAGTAATATTGTGTTCTGTGATCACACCAACATTTCTAACTGAATAGAATTAATCTTTTAGAATTAATCTCTATGCAATTAGGTTCAGCAGCCTGGGGACTCAGAGTGTCCATGTCAAATTGCTTTGCTCAGGGTTTTTCTGACTGTTTTAGAGATGTTTGGAATAACATATACCTGCAGACTTTATGGTTCTCTCATTAGCGGCTAAACCCTTGCCGTTTGGAAACCATGGCAGCAAAATAGGATGATGTCAGTGAGAAAATGACTGTGCATCAGGGTAACACTAATAATGGTTAAAGAACTGAAGACAGTTGTTTTTTTGAGAATTGTGTAACTAATATTGAAACCTCATATTAGAAGTACTTCTGATCTGTGATCAGGGATTCTGAACTGCTGAATTTGACTTGCGTACTTGGGTGTTAGTAACTGAGTGCTGCCTAGTTTCCAGGGGGAGCGTGTGATAGGAACCAGATCCAATTAAAAAATTGGTATGATGATAGAAGAGTTTTTCTTTAAGAATTGTTAGTTTTAATCTGAAACTGACCTGCAAGTATTCTTTAAGCAGTGAGTTTTAGTGCTGACTTCCCTGTCAGAGCAAACAAAAAGCTGAGTAACAGCACAAAAGTGATTTTAAATTTGCCTTTCCCTCAAAGCCCCTTGTACACTGTGAGTTACTGAGAAACATCCCTGTATGCTTTTACCTGTGATTATTTGGGCTATGCTCTCTCTACAGTTCTACTTTTCCTTAGCTCGAGGACTAAAAATTTTGTTTAACAGTGGAAAGTTATATATCACCTGCCAGTGTGACATAGGAAGGTTTGTTTGGGGGTGCTTTGCTTTTTTTTTTTTCTTTTTTTTACTTTATTCATTTACGGTGTTTTGTTGGTTTGGTTTATGAAACTGTTTTCCATACCCCAGAGAAGAAAAAGAAAATACTGTCCTGGAGAATCTGCACTTGGCTGCAAGTTGAGTCCAAGGTACTTTTGCTTGTTCTGCTTTTGACTCTCAGTAGGTACGTCTGTGTTGTAGCCCGGCCAGCATGAGCAAGGGGTCTGCTTCCCTTGCCGATGTCCCATGCTATCTGCTTCACATCAGTTTCATCTGCACTGCTCATTGAATTTGCTATGTCTGTGATTCCCCCCATTTGATGTATCTGTACCTTGCAGACCCCACTTTTGCAGTGGGATGACATCAGATAGCTGAGAATAAAATTAGGCATGAGAGAATAAAATTGTGGGGGCAGCTGCCTGGTTACTGTGGATATTTTTGTAGACTGGGACTGAACCAGCTCAAGCCAGTTTTGTGTCATGCTAGTGGAGTAGGGGTTCAAATTCAAGCCAACCCCTAGTCTGCCTCCTGAAATTCAGTGCCAGCTTTCTTCACCTCAGACCAGGAACAGACCAAAGCACGAACAAACAGGAAGGTTGTGTGAATGGAAACAAATCTGAGCTTAAGGTAGCAGAATGATGTGGAAAAACACTGGGCAACTTTAGGAAACTGCTCAGTGTACCAAGTCCCCTTGTGAGACTAGGAGAATACTTACTAAATGTTGTAATGCACGTTAGTCCTATTAAAGTCAAAGTGCGTTTGTCTGTAGTCTTTAACAGAGTCTGCATGGAGGCTTTGAGATTTTAGGTAATAGTATTGGTCAAGAAACAAATAAGTGTGAAAATATGATAGAGAGAGGTGTGTTGTATAACATATTCATGACAAAACAGTACTTCAGTGGAGTGAAGACTTATTTTCATTACAATTGTAGGGATGAAAGTACTGTTCACTTGATGCATAGGGAATTTTGACCATTAATTCCACCAGCATCAAATGTTGTGTATTTAAAAATCCAAATATAGAGAGCAGAGTAGGCTTTAAGTGAATCATTCACACTTCAAACACTTGTGTAGTCATTAAGATACAGGAAAATCATTAGAAAAAGCTTTTAAGGGATTTCTTAAACTTTACTGGTTTTGTTGATAAGGATTGAATGTGTAGGTTTTGGAGTAAAAGAATTGTTCTGGAAATATATATCAGACACATACCTGAAATACATAAAGATGGTTTTCACTACAGTAGCTTCACAGTTACTTTATATTTACTGCTTTGTACGGGTAGTTGTGCTCACAGTACTTTTACCACTATGAAAGCTTTTACAATCTACTGTTTTACTTCACAAGTAAAGGAATTTTCTCCTTAAAGTTGTTATTAAGATAAGCTAAGCTGCAAAGTGTTTATGTCTTTTGTTACAATCACAACCTAGTGTAATTGAAAACAGAAACCTGAGTGAGAGGAAATTTCTCTCTAAGGATCAGAAAAATTGATTGGGTCATCAATTGGATATGAATATTTTTAGTAACAGTCTTCATTTGATTCTCAAGAGCACCTTCTGCCATATTACTGGTAATGGCCTGAAGTAGAAAAGTGATCAGCTCTTCTCCAAGCAGGGTGAGGAAAGCATTGCAGTAAGTTAATTATTGGAAAGATTGCTGCTCTGAATTTGTTACGCAGATATTTTTAGGATGGTCTTCATTCTGAAAAGAATGCCAAAAAACCCAAATTTTTATTTGTAACAAGTAGACATTTTCCTTTAATCAGTAGCACTAAAGCTATTTGAATCTAAGCGACATGGGTTCAAGTTACAGCACTGGAGGTGTCTTTTTAGCTTCTAAATAAGATAACCAGCTACTTGTTGATGGCATTGAGGGCAAATCTGTAAAATGCAGAGCTACAGTTAATTTTATTCTTATCATCTCCTACAGTATTTTTCCATGACACATAAGATACTTCCTGTATGTGTTGTCACATGTTTCTTCACTTTACAATTGCTTGAAAGCACTCTATTAATCTAATCAAGAGTTTTTAACAGTTCTTAATTAATTATATTTTATAGTACATTAGTCGGCAAATAAGCAAACAGCTAAAATGCTGCACAGATAGTTGTCCTAAGTTGGATGTTATGAAGTTAGCATTGCCCAGTGATTTTTTTGGTATACCTGTATTCTCCAATGTATTAATCGGAAAAGAGACTCCACTGACACATTTGTAACATCTGCTGACATAGGCTTTCATAAACTCTCCTGAAGAGGCTTTCAGGAAAATACAGGAATTCTACACTTGCTAGCACTGTTGAACTTTGGGAACATTTATATATGTGTGGTCTGTGTCTATGAGGATAGTTGCAAGGAGAGATGGTTTGTCACTATTTACTTCTTTTCCAAATATCCAATATGGAGTCCTCTCTTGTACAACTGGAGGGTCAGGTGGGAAGGGGAGTGAAGGAGGGAAAATGCAGAGAAATGCAGTTTCCTTGGAACTGAGGTGAATTTTGAAACTTCGTTCTGCTATGGTGGCTAGTAATTCAGTGGCTGAATTATATAGAGCAGGAGATCTAAATTAGTGTTTCTCTCTTTGCCTAGCTGGCTGGGTTTTTTTAGCAGGTTAAGCATCCTTTGTCAATCTACATTTTCTGTTTTACTTGTATTATTTATCCTAGTGCTTTTAAATATATATATATATATTTTAATTGATTAAGAGTCTAAATTGGCAATACTAATCTAGTAGGTTAGAGGGCAAACCCATATGCTGAGTGTAGAAAAGCCTTTAGTAGCTTTTAAGATTGATTAGTTAAAATAAATAACTATTCTGTATTCTCCAGTAGCCAGAGAAAGTTTTGCTACACAGCATTTTACTGTGGATATTTCATATGATTTAACATTTAATAAATTGAACTTTTAGTCATGTTGAAAAGAGAAGCAAGAGTAATTTGTATGCATTGGCTACTGATTGTAAATTATAAATCTGTGGGATTGAGTTCAAATTTCTAATTGGTGGAAAAAAAATCAGTAATTAACTGGGAGGACAGAAACACTAA
>VZTL01035214.1:25759-41762 GCA_013400535.1 Scopus umbretta | reverse complement strand
TGCTTTGAAAAATTATTAGCCAAACTAGGAATTTTATTAGTCAGCTTTTCATGTTAGATGTGCTCTGCTGGGATTTCGCTATACCAATGCTTACTTCATGTTCTGACAATCTTTCTAACTAGCCTAAGATATTATTGTATTAGATGATGATTTACTCATTCTATTAAGCCCTGACACTAAATACATTTTATGCTAAATTAGTTCTTTCTTAAAAAGAAAGTCTTTCTTCCTGCTAGACAAAAAAAAGAAAAAAGAGCCCTGCTCCAATTAAGGGACAAAAGTAAATCTCTGCAAGATCTGAAAGATAATAAACTTATTAATTGTCCACCCTTTTCATGAAAGAAATGCTTTACTTCCATGAAAAAAAAAAAAGTGATGACAAGCTGCTTTTGAGGAGAAACTCATGACAGGTTCTAAGCATCTGTAAGTTCTCCTGCCAAAGAGCATAATGTTGCCGGAAAGTCTCACTACCTCTTTTGGGGTTTGTTTCTAATGTAAAATGGAGGAGTACTTAACTGCTGGTTGTGTTGTCAGGAAGGCCATAGGAAATTAGGAGGCATGCTCTCAACACTTGTGGTCTCCAACGAGTGGCAATGGAAGAGCAAGTCATAGCTCAATTAGTAAAGATTCCTACCTGTAGGCAAGCCCATCAGGACCCTATTGCACCTCTTACCTCAAGGCTGCGCTGCAAAAACCGTGGGGTTTTGTCCTTACTAAGCCTTGTTCAAGTATCACAATACACCAAGAGCCTAACATACTGAAAGCGGGGTAGAGCTCAGCTACAGTATCAATGACAGGTAGGATTTTGTACACATTCTCAAAGGACAAGGGCTTTAGCAAATATGGATCTAACAAAAACACTATTTCACATCACTCTGCTCTTTTTTCTGAATGAAAAATTCCTGACTGCCATTGAGAATTTCCCTTGGTCTGAATGACTGTACTCATAAATGTCGATCATCCTATTGCAGCCAGGTCCATTTGTGATAAAACTAAATACATGGTCCCTGATGAAACTGGTAAAAATCAGTTATTTGTAAATTGTTTTCCTAAGTGACAGAAATAAGTGACGACTTCCATTGCACTAATTGTATCATTTTCATGAGGAAAGTAGTACTGGCTTCTACTTCAGACTACTGGCACGTAGATTCACATTTTTCCTTATCAAAGAAAACATGGATCAATACCTCTCTTAATCTAGAAACAACAGAGAGACTGCCATGAAGTGTCTGGCAAGGTATTCATCTTCCTATCATATTAAGGTTTGGAAAGGAGGCTTTCATAGTCCATTGTATAATTTCTACTTTTGAGTGATGGCTACCCAACAATAGATGTCTGACCCTGCTCTTCCTTGGTTGCTGATGTAAAACATTGCTGCCAGACTGGTTGTATAATGAGATTTTATTTGAATGCTGAATTTCTGAAGATCTAAGGACTCGCTTCCCCTTCAGGATATTTTGGCATAAGCACCTCAAAAATCAAGCACAAGAAACACAGATCTCTTGTACTTGTTCTTCGCATCCTCAGACAGGACAGACACATCTGTAGCCATGACAAACTAAGGGACAAGATCTGATTCACATAAAGTCAGACATACTAGCAGTGAACAGAATCACATTATCACCATTTAAGGATACCTGGTGCTTTCCAGGGCACCTTGCTAGGTCCTCAACCTGAATACCTCAGTGCAACTCCACTGATACACCAAATTACACCTGCCAGTGCCCTGTCTACTGCCTTTCAACCAAGCATCTCATAGAAACTTCTCACCTCTAATTCTTGCCTCTGATTCTGGTTTATTCTCACAACCATGAACATTTTATAATGCATTCTGATTAGATAAACCGATACGTCGAGCAAGGTATGATGAAACTAAGGTCTGGTCTACACACACAGAAATTACACCGATTTAACTAAATCGGTTTCTAAATCAATTTAGTTAAATTGGAGCAGCTCCCAAGCGAGGACACATAAATTGGTTTAAGAATGGCTAATATCATGTTAGCTTAATTCAGTTTTAAGAATGTCCGCACAAGGGGGTTGCAATGATTTTATTAAATTGACTTAGAAACCAATTTATTTCAGCCAGTACTATTTGTGTATAGGCCAGGCTACAGAGACAAGCACAAACTGCAAAATGTAACATTAATTGTCAGTGTTATTGCTCCCAGGAACTAAAGAAGGAATTAGTTAGAATAAACTTTTAACTTAATTTGTTAATGAACAGCACACCTGCCAGAATAAAGCTAACAAACAATGTTTTGTTTACATGATACTTTTCCTCAAGGCAGCTTATATACCATTAGTAATTAAAAGTCACGTTGTTACATTACAGCCATAGTGTGAAAAGGTTAAAATGTAAATATATTTAAACAGCTTGGAGTTATTGTGATTATTGCTAATTTTTACTTATATTGCAGCACAGATGAAAAAAAATCCTTCACTTTCCATTTGTAACCTTTTTTTTTTTCCCTTCATTTGAGGTTTTAGATAATCTAACGCCCAAAGAATTCAATGCTTATTTATTTCAACAGGCACACTAAGAAATTAGTCCTTTGTTTTAAATATAAAAGCTACAGATTAGTTAATGCTGTGGTGATAAAGATTGAGATGATTCCCCTTCCATCCTAATTGTCTACAGCCAGCTAAAGGCACCTGAGTAGTGGCTGAAGATGTACCTAAACTGAACAATATTTGAACGCTTCCAGGGCTAATTCTGAGGCAAAAGGCAGAACTTAAGTTTCCTGACATGAGGGAAGTCCCCTTAGTAACAGTGACCTGAGTTCAAAGAGAGGTCAGACGCCTTCTGATCTGGAGGATATCAGAAAATAGCCAGATTAGAAATCCCTTCTATTCTCTTTTGGTAGCAGGGATGTAATCATGATGTCATCTAAGAGAAAGAAGACATTTCTGTGAAATGCTGCCTCACATTCCACAGGCCTTTACATCATTTCACACTAGGCAATTGGAAGTGAGTGCAGAAAAACTAATTTTGTACCTCTTTCTCCATAATATACAGGAAGCCACTGAACAGTGATGATCACAGGCCATTGAAGTGTAAATGTCACTTGAATAGCCTGGACAGATGGGCCTTTTCATGGAGAGATTAGACTATGGCTATATGTCCTGGGGAGAGAGGCAGACAAGACTTCTGTACATGTATGGTAGCACATGCAATATCTTACGCCTTTTAGGTTCATAGATATAAGCAGGTCTTGCTCCTTGCTCAGGACGCTTGCATCTCTTGCAGGTACTTTTTTTGATCGCTGCATTTAGAAAATGCAACGATTTCTTGACAAGCTCTAAGAGGGTCTTAGAGATTAATAGCTGTTCACATCAGTCATGGCATTCCCCCTCTCCTTTCCACCAGTCTCTCCCCAGCCCCCTCACACACACCGCATCTTTCTCAAGATTCCTTCCAGTGCAAGACAGGTCCTGGGGCCATTCCCCTCCATCCTGCACACCTCCCAGCACTAATCCTAGAAGCTGCAGACATGCTTACCATACTTGGCTGTCTCACTGCCTTTCAAGGACCTGTTCAGAATCTCATTAATTACTTAATGTTTACAAAGCACTTTGAAGATGAAAGGAACTGCAATATCAGTGGTAAGTACCATGATTATTTACTCTTCTGGCATCCGTCTTTTTATCCTAGTAGAGAAAAATTGGTGACCACCTAGATTTTGATCTATGAACAAAAAATTGCATTTGGCCTGTGGAATTCAGCAGCACGTGACACACACGCTCTGTGCATTGTCAAACCAAGAGGCCCACATTTAATTTCTGTCACGCATTCTCATGTGGTGGCCGAGAATGTTTCCAGATAGGCAGAATATTTCAGTGACGTGTATTTAACAACTGAATATCGCTGCTATTTCTACAACTGTTGCTTTCTCACTTGACTGAGGACAAGAATTAACTCCAAGCTCTTGAGGGGCTGGTCAAAGAGGATACATAGGATCCCTACTAGCACACAGAAGCGAGCCTTGATCCATGCAACCTTCAAAGCAACTGGAACAATCTGAAAAACTTGGTGATGTGTCAGGGAGATACAACACAGATATGGTATCACCAAGAACAAGGAAGAAGCAAAATGATGTGAAAGACAAAGGAAGAACTTTTAAGAGGTGCTTAAAGGAACTCTCACTTCTGTGTGAACGCTTTGTCCCAGGATGGGTAGTTGAAGGTGTTCAAAATACTCCTATCCAAAAATGTAGTGTCCTCATCAGAAAAAGACGCTGTAGTCGGTTTACCCTGCTTCATTGTCCTTCCCTAGCAGACCAGCCTGCAATCCACACCTGAAACACCAGTCACAGAAACTTCTAGATGATTGCCATGATGATTTTAACATACTTGGAAATGACACTGTTTCCAACATTTAGTACATGGAATATGTAATTTGCTTCAAATCAAAAATATCCTTTCTCCAAATTTCAGCCTTAATCTGAGGCTTTCCAAACATAGGATTAAAGAGAGAGATTGTCCCTTGCCAAATGAACACTTTGCTTGAGGCAATAAATGAGGACTTCCTTAAACCAACTGAGCTTTAAGCTTCCCAGGTAGTCTGGCACAGCCACTGGCTCTCTTGGCTGTGATTGCAAATCTCCTGATAGCTACTGAATGAGTGGAAAAATGTCAACTTTGATTTAAAAAAGAAAAGAAAACAATAACAAACAGACCCTAACTACACAGCAGACTGAAACACAGGTGCCAGCATTAGCAATAAGTGAAAGAAATACTGTTTTCATATTATAAGGTGCTGACTGCTATGCAACTTAACTCTAAGCGTAAGATGTGATTAGCTGCAAACAGGTAGGACTGCTCTTGCTGAGTTCAATTATAAGAAAGAGCTGATGGATACACAAAGAAGTTTGGTATGACTGCACATGCAATGCACATTCAACTAGCCTAGAGCCAAAAGCCTTACCTATTTGAGCCATAAATCACTCTCCTGACACCACACTTAGTCCCAGGGGTGTGGAGATATACTACAGACAGTCCTTGACTGCCTCCGAGATGTTTCACAATTAAAGTTCAGCAAGAGTTTCAGTCTTTAGTACTCCAAAATAACCTCTTCTGAATCTGATGGAAAGCCATGTTCCAAATGAATTTTTAAAGAAACCAGTTAAAACTCCCTGCTGGCGGAGGGGAGACATTCTGCACCATGAAATGCAATTGTCTTTTAAGAAGTTCCATGCAACATACATGAAATTCAGAGTTCCATCTGTGTGAGGGCAAAGAGGATGCAGGCATTTAAAGGACTTTTTTGTTTGATTATGACTGAAGTGCAGTTCCTTAACGACAAGCGCTTGTGGATTTGTTGTTTGGAGTTGCATCTGTCCTTGGTAATTGGGAGCATAAGTCCATCTGCCAGAATGTGTTTGGTAAATCTCTTTGCAGGCTGCCATTTTGTGAGCGAGGATATATACATCCCCCTGGGTGACCCCTCCCTAAAACCATTTGTATAACCTGCCAGCTGTTCCTTTCTCTGACTCTTCCTCCAATTATCCTTTAGGAGAGAGTGGAAAGGGAGAGAAAACCCCCATATAGACTTACACATACACATATGCATGCGCAGCCACGAGGAAGATGAGGGGGACAAGAAGGCATCCCCTTGACAATGCTGACTGGCATTGTTCTGCTGAAGAACTGGCCAGGCAGCAAAGCACACCTGCCACTGGGGGGGTCTGCTGCAGCAGCAATGCAACCTGCAGTCCGGCTTTTTTCCCTTCCCCTTCCCCTTTTCCTTCATTCTTTTTAGAGCTGCCCAGCTTGAAAATCCATCCTCTGTGTGGAAGGAGGATAAAATGCATGAAGGGAAGTAAAAGACACAAATGTCAGTGAGCAACCTTCCCAGAATGAACTCGTGCAAAATTCTGCTCTTAATTACATTAATATTAAAAGACTCCCTGGAAGATACTATAAGAACAATTCTTCCTGAACACTTCAATAGATGAGCATGGCTTTCCTTTTCCCACTTCAGAGTGCTCTTTATTAACTTTTTAAATGTTTTAATTGTTTCTAATGTTTCTTCTAAGAGGAATTCCTTGTAGTGGAGGAAAAATGTTTGGTTGGTTTTTTCATGAGTAATTCTCAATGGAAATTCTCATCATTAGAAATCTGACCTTACATTTAAAGAGCTGCATGGAAAAAAAATCATAATTAATTAGTCACATTATTTTTCCTCCAGCATAGTTTAAAAATTAGCAACTGGAGAATGAAGGAGATGCGGGCTGATCCTGCAGCCCTTTCACATGATAGTTGTTACACTGATGTCTCTGGGAATGCATATAGGGACAGTAGGATCAGGCCCTTAAGCATAAGCCAGGCATAAGTAAGGCTTGCAGATAGGCACAGATCAGTCCTCCTGCCATAGTATCCTGAGCACTCTCATTCCCCATTAAAACCAATGGGAAGAAAAGAGGCTGTATGAGCGCTTTAGTGGGTACCTGATTTAAAATCATCAGCGTTTTGTGCACGTGGACTTACCTTAGCAACTGGCAGCCCTCCTAAGAATGCAAGGCACTGATTCTCCACCCCCATACACACCAGTTCTATGCCTGCACAATTCTATTGATTTTAATTGCGTGTCATATCAGCTTACTCCAGCGTAACAGAGCTGAGAAGCAGGTCCTGAATATCTAATCCACAAGCAACTGTACTTCAAGTATCTCTTTATTTGCATTTCTACCCTGAGGCATCATTTATCACGAGAACTATTCAGTACACAGGATTTCAGAGTTTTATGCTCCTGACATTTCATCATTCCAGTAACTACCTCTCCCAAAACAGAGAAAAACAGCATTTCATGATAGGAACCATGTTTGAGGTTTTTATCTGAGCCTCAAGATTCAGTTGTGTTGTCTGCTCGCTTCTAGCCCACACAGATGGAAATACTTTCTGTGCTTCAAAAATCATCAGTTCAGAGATCTCTGACTATCATTTCATTCTCACTAGTACAGAGATAGAATAGCAACTTTATGGCTGCCTGGCTCACGCAATCAGAGCAAAATGATTCAAATGTAGGCCAAAACTCTATCTTAATGAAAGGTCTGCTGGGCAGAGCTCTAACTGGAAATCTGGATTAAGTGCTACCACTTTTTTGCAAACTAAGGTACACCTTTCTCTGCTTCACTTTCCCATGTGTAAAACAAGGATGATGCAACCCTCTTTTCACCACCTTTTGTTGGCTTCATCTAAATCTTGAGGTCAAGAATGCTTTCAGTCCGGGGCATGGTCTAGCAACTCCAGCTTTAACAGTCACTTTAGTGCCCTTATCTGTCCTCACACAGGACTACCATTCCCTCAGTGGAGTTTCTGAATACAAGGGACGTAGGTGTTTCAATGATTGTTTCAATGCAAAGTCCAGGCTTAGATCAAACCCAAGTTTCATAATTAGTTAAAGCAAAACTTTTGGACTTCATATCCAGGAGGCTGAGATGAGTTCACACAATCCTAACCATTTCATAGAGGGCATTACTTCCAGCTCTGGCTTGGTGAGAGACCAGTCCAAAGCCGTAACATCACTGCAACCCGTCCTACTACCAACTGCCTTTCTACAGCTTGTGGATTTGAGATCTCATGTGGGACATCTCTAGAGGCTACTCTGGTGAAAGTGGTATTTTTTCTAATCCAGGCATCTAACAGAACAGGTATTCTCTCTATCCTGTAAACTGTTCAAAAAGTTTTCAACATTTTTATTACCAATGCAGGTTTTCCGGGTTTGGACCAGCTTATAAAATTAAAACATTTCGGTAAAAAATTTAATGTACAAAAATGATTTTAAAAAAACCCAAAACCCAACACAAAAAAGTTTGCAACATTCAACCACGTCAATCAGAAGTGTGAAGATACTAAAATGAAGATTAATCTAAAGTAACCATTTCAAAGTCTCTGATTCCAGCTATCTACTACCAAGAAAAGACGACTGACAACAACAATGATAATGATCAAATATTGTAATTATCTATTTTTCCTTTCTCTCTCTGGTGAACCTGGTTTTATGTTTTCTTTCTTGACACTTTCTTGACACTAGTAACTTTACTCATGATTTTGAATAAACACACATTTGTTGTCTGAGATTCATATCTGACCAATTATCAAAATGCAAAGAATTGTTACAGACTTTCAAAAAAAATCTATTCACTCTGAGAAACAGGAAGACAAGTCTTCAGGTGATGTTAATCAGCATAATTCCACTCACTCAAAAGGAATTACATAATTTACACCAGTTCAGGATGTGGTTCACCATTTTAAATTAGGATCTTGGTTTATTTAATGTCTTATGGCAGAGCTCAGACTCCAAAGCCAGTCTGTCCTCACTTTTATCTGTTTACAGATAAGCATGTTTCCTTAAAACAGCTTCAACTGCCACAGTTAAAATCTTAAAACCTGCTTAGGTCTAAAGTTATTACTTCCTGCCAGGAATGTCTGAAAGAGCTGGAATATTAATCTCTTTAAATAGGTCTCCTGGGAACATATCAGTGTTTTTTCCTCGATAGGATGCTTTCTGTGGAATTTGATAATCCCTGGCATTTTCAGCATTTCACACAAAGCATCATTCTTAAGGACTGCTTTATTATACACTAGCTTTAAAATGTTTGGAAAGGACTGAGAGCCAGTTCTACCTTTACCCTGAAGACAAATTGTTTTTTTCTTCATTCTCTAACAGCAATAAAGGCAGGATTTCTAAAAGAGCTGTTTAAAGAAAGGCTCCCAATATGAAGTCTTCTGTTTGTTGGCTGTGTGTACTCAGCTTTTTCAAAAAAACAGCTACAGTTCTAGCTTCTCTTCTCACAGATTGGTTTGTGTTATTTGGTCCTACACTGCCTTTTCTTGGTTGCCATTTGTACCATACCAGAGAGCTCTTCCCAAACATGCAGCTGTCAATCCTACTGCTGGAAACATAAAATCTCTTCTCTCCTGCGAAGTCATAGTTCTAAGAATTCACAAGTCAGAAAAGGGTCTGCAGTTCAAAGATTTCAAGGTCAGCAGGGATTGTTTAGTCTTATCTTCTACTTTCCAAGCAGGCATCAAGTCCCACTGAGGAACTTCTATATCTGCTGAATAACTTCTGATGGGATTCCAGCTCTATTTCCCAAAAAATTGGCCCAAATTCATGGTCCACTGGTTGCACCAGCAATCCACAGCTGCTCTGGAAACCATACTCCTAAAATATTTTTTCAGCCTGAAAGCAATTAGAAGTCTGGAAACAGCAGTATCTGTTGAACCCCCAAAATATTCAGGGCTTATCACGGTAGGTGGCTCAATAAGGTATGGGGAACACTGAGAAGCAGCATGAGTTTTAGAAAGATATTCAGTCTCAAAGACAACATTCAGAGATGTAAACGCCTTAGCCTGTGATCAGAGCCGAAAGATAAAGTCTTTGCTCACTGAAGAGTACGATCTGGAGTTTTGCCCGAGCTGGCCATTGGTGCGTTCTACACAGAGGTTCTCCCATACTGCCAGACATCCTCCTGTTTCTCAGCTGCGGTCATTTACAACTAGCTGCACTCAAGTATTGAACTGTTTGTTATCACTTTCAGCAATCCACATATTTCAGGCTAATGACAAAACTCACCCTTCTCACTTTATGCAAATTAAGACAGTAAATGTATTTCATTGTGTTCTAATTGTATGATAAGTTCACATTTTTAATGCTTTTTTTTTTCATATTCACTTTCATTTCCTTTTAGCCGATCTAATTTATTAATTAATCAGCTGTCTTGAAATATAATCCAGCCACAGTGTATTTCATTTAATGCAATTAAAAACCCTGAATGTTTTCTGGAGGGAATGTTTCTCAAATGGAGTAGGTCTTCCCTCTGGGAATTGCTGAACAATTTAGAGCAGTGTAATCCAGAGAAGACCATTCTCACTGATGAGTAATTTTGTTTGTTGATACTTTTCCCGTACAGAAGCTCTTTTCTGGGCAAGACAAAGGACAACATTCTGAAATCTTTACTCAGTTATTGAATAAATCTTTCACTGAACTCAATCCCCAAAGTCCTCGGTACTGTTATTTCCCTCCCAATTTACACTCAAACAAATTCTCAAGCAGTTCAAAGTGATTTCAGCTAAGTAAGGAAACAGTGAAATTCACCCCATGCAGGAGGCCAGCACCTAATCCAATCTATGTCAGTCTACTTTCAGCCCTCAGATTGTATCTTAAATTGGAATTGAGTGGTGGATTTGAGTCCTGTGTTAGACACATGAAACAAGTATCATTAAGTTGCCTTAACTGAGGGACCATGATCGAATGAAAACTTTAAAAAAATTATCTATGCTTATCCAGACAAAACCACTAACTGTTGAGTGTCTCACCAGTACAGCAGAACATTGTGATATCACGATTCCTTACAATGCTGAGATTATGCCACAAACAGAGGGTTAGGGCCTCAGTTATATAATAATAAACCATGGGATTAAATTGTCAATTATGTAAGGGAAGGAAGGGAAAGAGAAAAGTGAAGGATATACCAGTCATGTACTATGTACATTTGTTCCATCTGTTACTTGCCTATCGTGAGCCACCAGGTAGTAAATGAATTTCAGATGAAATTGTCTCCAAAGAGCACAACTTTTTAGCTAACCTGTAGCCACCAGCATACACATAAACTGCAGCAAGCAGAAGGCCCAACCCTGCTTTTAGTGAAGTGGGGAAATTTCTTCTCCAAGGTCAAGAACGGACCAATAAAAATAAACCTCTAGTACCAACTTGCAGAGTCTTTACTTACACTGGAAACAAACAGTTGGCAAGGCCACGCTTTCTTTCTTGTCAGCCAGTAGCTGCATTGCTGTAACAGTAGCTCTTTTAATTTCCAGGCATCAGTAAGTCACAGAATGGCTGCTTTCAAATTGCATTAAATTGTTTAATAGATATTACCTGCTCTAGGAAAGGAAAGCACATTCTAGATTATCACGGGTATGGTTAGCATATTAGTTTTGCAGCCACTCAGTTTTCAAGTTACCATTTTCTCTGTATTACCTTGATTATCCTCTTAAAAAGAAATCTAAACTGCGCCACTGTGGTCAAACTAAAAAAGTGTCCAACATGCAGAAGATTCACTTAGAATTGCTGAATGCTGGGGAAAGAAAAAAGAAAAAGTCTGATTCATCTTGCCTTGGACACATGAAATAATTATTTATCTGTTACAGTTGCAAGCTTTCTGTCTTTCTATTTTATTCCTGCAGTCATCACTAAGTTCCATTTAAATTTTAGCTGTCATCTCTAATACCTACCTTTGCAAACATAATTCATTTAATTAGCAAATTATCTAGTGGCTTTTTTACCTTTTTTCCCCTCAAGGCTTATTAAACATTTGCCAGGAGCATCTTCACAGAAAGCACACCATGTGGATGGTAGTTATTTGAAAATCTCAGATCCACATTCCTTATTTCAAAACCTACCTAGGCAAGTGAAGTCAGGCAAAGCAAGTATCTCGCAGAAGTACAAAATTCATTTAGGACCTTTGCCAACAGACTAAGATGAGGTTCACACACTGGACACTTCTGTGCGCTCAGCGGAACATGCAAAACTTTATAGCATGGTACCTCCGTGGTGAACATATTAGTTTAACTGACACAAGGAGATAATGTTAGGTAGTTCACAGTTTTAACTAGCAGCATGCCTTTAAATCCTCCACCACCTACAGCACAAATTTCAGTCTAAAGAAGATGCAAAGGGCTGTCTCAGCAGATGTTGGGCCTGAATTTGAGCTCCTTAACATTGTCTAAACCAGGCACAATTCTACTGAAGTCATTGCCCAGGATGGGTGGTTACATGAAGGACTGTCCTTAGAGCAGTGGGGCCACAGTCTTACAAAGGGCTTCACAAAGCCACCCCAAAGACCAGACTCACTGCCGCTGGGGACAGCAAACTTGGAAACTCAGGCCCGGGCATAGCCTCTGGACCAATGTGCCTGCATGCTACCAGACCTGCCTGGACAGGGCCTTGTGTGAAACAGCTTCAGATCATCCACAAAGCTGGACTCCCTACGTGGGACATATCATGTGCAGGAGACCACCCAACCATGAGGTCAAGGCAGCTGCCTTGATTGCAGCAGCCACCTGGTGCTTGTTCCAGCAGGTCCAGCCACACAAGGCAGTGTTCGTGCAGTTAGCTAGCTGTCTGCCATCAGCAAACTACAAATCAGGCCTGCCATGCTGCAGCAAGGCTGAAGGAATCTCAGCGCCTCTTGCAAAGTCCTGGATGGCAGATGGGAGCAGCCACAGTCATACCACAAAACTCAACACAGGATTTGTTTCCACCTCTCTCATCCCGCAACTCATCCTCCCCTCAAAACAGCAAAGCGGAGAACTTTTCACATCGGCTTACTTTTTTGGATCTAGGAATAGGAGACAGAAAGTCTGGGCCTGCTGCTACGCCTCTTCAAATAATAAAACAGAACTAAACCTAGGAACCAGGTCTAGTGGCAGTTGCCAAGTTTAATGTAATGCCAATTCCAAGAAATATCAGTGTGACTGTCCTCTCAAGAGCCAGCTGCTCTTTATTTTTACTGCCGTTTCTCATAGATTGTGAAAAAACTACATTGCAAAAAACTACAGGCCTAATGGCTTAGCCTTAAAAGCCTCTAGATGGTATATGGCAACACAGACTGCCTGTAATTACATTCAAAGTCAGATCATAGGTTGTTTAGTAAAGGGACCTCATTTACGGTATTAAATTCATCCCAATCTTTTCTGTGTAGCTGAAGACTGGGATGCTACAGATATATGGACAGAGAGGTCAGGAGTTGACCACCTAGAGCTGAAGACCTCACTTGCAGGAGAAAACAATTAAATAAGCAATACCGTAGCAACATTGAAAAACCCAAAAGGCATTAAAGATGAACAGAACCATTTTAATAGTTTTTTATATGCTTGCCTGTACATGACAGCTGCTTTTTAAATTTAATCATCTTAGAGCAGACTTCATCATACATAGCAATGGTGGCAGTTACCTGCAGATAGCTACTAGTTTGAAGGCACTGCTGAGAGACCCTCTATTTCATGAAGAAATGTGAATTCAAGGGAGAAAAAATGTCAGCATTGTGCAAACAAGACCCTTTGTTCTACACTCCAGAAATACCCATTCAAATGGGAGTGATAAGAAGATTTTTAAAAATACGTTCAACTGAAAAGAAAGATTTAAATTCTATCTGACCTCTGGGTTTTAAGCGCGGGATAAGATCAACTTCCCATTCTTTGTAAAGAACACCCTTTGCCGTCCCTTAGAAACCCAACAATTCTGGGAGAGCAAAAACTGGAAAATGCCACTAGCAGTGGCGCTGTACATGACTTGATGCTAAGTAGTAGTGAGCACCTGAAATACCACTGATTTCAATGGGAGATGAGATGAGAGCGCTCACCGCTCCATGGGAAGCAGGCTTTTTTCTTTTTAAATGAGAGCGCAGTCCCCAAGGGACAACAAAGCTTTCTGCTAAGGAGGTGTGGATTTTAAGAGAGTTGGCAAAGTACTAAGCGAAAAGGAGAAAGTGGAGAAGACACTGTCTGCTTGTCTGAGTTGCATAACACCATCCCAGGCAAAACATAGCAGGCCATATTACTTTCTAAGATAAGCCTGCAGAAGGCAATGTGGTTAATGAGAGCTATATCCAGCCGCTGGGCACAGCTGTCCTCTGTGGCAGAGCACAGGCTCTTGAAACAGCACCGATTCCCTCTGCTAGCTCCTACAAACAATTCTGCTGTTAACAGAGTCAAGTTGGATCTCTTGTAGACGGAGTACTGAGGTTACCAAGTCCTGCCATGTTATAAAAGGGAGGCGAGTGCTGCAATAACAGCTGTTCCTAACAGCTTTGTTACAAATTTATGAAGTGGAAGTCCTGACATAGAAACCCAAGATGAAGTCAACTCCCTTACTCTGTCAAGTGCATATTTTTCTCATTATTCAACACTTAACAGGGATGACAGCCAAGATTAAATAGTCACTCATCTTCTGCACCATTATAGCTCCTGCATGATTGCTTCAAATTAAATCTAACAGTCAATGAAATAGTCAATATTTAATTTACTCATTGCAGGTGGCGATTTAGCTCCAGTTACGATATCATTTAATGACAGAAATATTGGTATTTATCACTTTTTATGAGTCTTGAGAAGATACAGGGGACCTTCATTAAGCAAAATGTCCGTGCAGCTTTAAGTCATATGCCACTCTTAGTGTGGATTTCGAACACTAAGGGTGTGTTCCTTTTCCCTGCTTCTCTGGGTGCTCACTATCAGTGCAGAGGCATAAAGGTGCCATGTGAGTCTCCAGAGACCTAGTAAGCTAATCGTGACAGCACCTACGCCTCTATTCTTCTAAGAGCACCCGCTGACTAGCTACTGGCGCAGCGCATTTGAATTTAGAAGAACCTGATATACCAATGACAGTTCAGGGCAATCAGGGTTAATTCCTACTCTTTTGACCTCGCTGGCTTACTTACATAAAAGCCATTACACAAGTAGGGGGAGTCCAACGAGAAACATTTTGGTGACATTCATTACTGACCTTTTGACCACTTAAGAGTTCATCAACTGAAGACAGATCATTTTCGCCCTGTTTCCAGAGGAGAAAACAAGCAGCAGTGTTTTGGCACCTTCTAATGAACATGCTACAATTTTTTCCTTTTTGTTAGCACTACTTTGGGTGAAATAAAATACGCACTTCAGCGCCCTGATGAGACAGACTTTACGCTGAATCCCCTCCCCCCTGAAAAATGGGGCTTCTCCACATATCGTCAGTTACGGCAATACAGGAAACCTCATCATAGCCGCCGCGAACAGCGTAGTTCGTGCGTAAAGGTCAGAAATGAGAAAGAAAATGCAAGTAGGCTGAGCATTCAACTTTCTCTCATCTTGACTGAGGGCCAAGTCTTGCCTTCATCCCCACACACCTCAAAGGAGTATTTGCTTGTATAAAGACCCGTATTCAAGTGACTCCCTGGGGGGGTGAGTGAGGAGGTATTTGCAGGAGAGGGGGAGGCTAGCAAGCACCAGCTGAAAGCTGGTACAGAGCATCAGCAGACAAGCACAAAGACTTCAGCCCTTCTCTCCCCCTGAAAAGCTACAGAAGCTCATCTGTGCTTTGGGACCAAGGCAGCTTTGTAGGGGGATGCCTGAGGACGGCCTCTACCACCCCCCCTAATCCCCTGCGAATTTCTGCCCGCGGAAAAAACGCTGCTGAGTTTTTCCAACGTCGCCTTGAACCGGGTCCCCTCTGCGCTCCGACTCCTGGCAGCACATTAGTTCTCCCCGCACGCAGGCTCCGCTGCAGGAGCGCACACACGAGGGGCTTCTGCGCAGCCCTCGCTCCTTGCTCCCCGCTGGCTCGACGTGAAAAACCTTGGGCTCACAGCAGCCACTCGCAGGCAAGGCTTCCCAAACCCAGATGCTAGAGCGTAAAAAGGTGTCCCCTCTATCTGCCTGCGAAGCAAGAAACAGCTCAGCCCTAAGACAGCATTACAACCTGTGCAATCACATAGTCAACAAAGAAAGTTTCGGGGAAACGTGCTTTTGTTTCCTGTAAGTGATTTAGTTAAAAATCTGCCTCGGGATTAATTTGGGTAACAATCTGCTTTGCTAATCGTGTGTTTGCATATACTTGTTCGGAATTCCATGTGTTGTGTATGTCATTATGGAGCACGCAGTTATCGTACTTTGCTTTCTGTTAACGTGTAAAGATCTGGTTGAAAAACAGGCCCACTTCACAAAAATGTCTCTGAAATTTTCTCCCTGTTTTCCACCACAAACACTTCAATTGGTTGGTCCTGTCATAAGCATTTGTACAAAACAAAAAACTTTCCTGGTTTTCATTTAGAAATTTCTCTTTTTAAATTTTTGGAACAGACCAAAAGTATTTCTAATCTTTATTAAATTGACGTAACAGAATAATGAGCTTGATACTACAAAGATTTTTATGCTTCACAACGCCGGGAAATTCTAATAGTTTTTATGGTGCATTGAATTTCCAGGTCTAAACACAGACTGATTATCACTGGCG